>SOMO01000036.1:417437-481010 GCA_028128575.1 Paedocypris carbunculus | reverse complement strand
TTGTTTAGTAATATGCTGCACACAACATGCTTTTCATTTTGAATAAATGTTCTTTCAGTACTAAACTAGTATTTTTTTGTTAAATATATGACTAAAGCTAATACCTGTAAACTTAAATTTAGTTTTTATTAAGAACTCAATATCGATATCAGCGAGAAAACGCAAGTACTCATTAGTAAAATAGTAAGATTTAGTCTTTAAAACTGCACAACTACAAACAAAAACACAACTCCGCCTAAACTCCGCCTACAACCAAGACCACAAACAACTTTTGGTTAAGCCATATTTCCATAGCATCATCAGAAAAGTTATAAATGTATGCTTGGCAAGACTGTTTGAGCCATTTGTCTGTGTTTAAAGCCACATGTAATCAGTACAGAGTTAAGATTAATGGGGTATAATTGTTTTTAAAAAATGGATATAATAAAAGAACTTGCACAATGGGGGTTTGAGGACATTCGGGAAAGAAATCTCGGCGGTAATATTTGCTTTGCCACCTCTAATGACCACAAAAACAAAGTTGCGATCAAAGTGATAAAAAAGGCTGATTTGTCAGACGAATGTATGGATCGAGGGCTAGAAATTGCCTCTGGCATTCAGCATAAATACATCGTGAGGAGTCTGGGGGTCCACCAAAGCCCGCTTGTGGCTTGCATGGTGACTGAGAATTGTGATGCCAACCTGTTCAAGTACTTATCTAAGACCGGCCCACTCTCTGAATCTAGCGCTAAGAAGCTGTTCTCACAGCTGGCCGAGGCGATAAGTTACTTACACAATAGAATCAATATTGCTCACGGAGACATTAAGTGTAGTAAAGTTCTCCTGGATAACAACTTCAACGTAAAGCTTTCCACATTCTCGAGACGAATTGTTTGCCATTATCCCATTTTAGAATACGATACGGAAACTCTGCACTACTCGGCTCCCGAGATCATAAAAATCGAAAGAGTCATTGACTATAAAAGTGCCGACATGTTTAGTTTAGGGGTTGTCCTGTACGTCATGCTCATGGCGACGTATCCCCCGAGAACCTTGAGCGAAGGAATCGATTTCCAAAACATATTTACAGCGAAAGTAACTGTGCAGTTTGTCCATCTGATGAGGAAGCTGCTTCCTGACATGCCTTTCATAAGACATACTGTTGACCAAGTTTTAGAACATGACTGGTTGAAGCAAAAAATGAAAAAATAAAAGTTAAGCTCCTTTAGGAGAGGCGTCAGTAACTTTAAAAAGTATAAATAAAGAAAACATACATATATTTTTTTAAATAATAAATGTTCATGTTTTAATCAAACATTAAAACATACAATACTCATTAATAATAGGTAAGTGCACAAGAGCTTATTTTTATTATTATTATTATTGTTGTTGTTATTATTATTATTATTATTATTATTATTATTATTATCATTATCATCATCATTATTATTGTTAGAGCTGCCCACTGCTCCGGGTTCGTTGTGTTCGAATGGGTTAAATGTAGAGATGCACCGATGACGAGTACGAGTACTTGCATTTCAGTACTCGCCGATACCGATGCCGAGTACTTACTAAAACACACGATTTAAATTTACAGGTGACAGTTTTAGTCATATAATTAAAAAAGGGGGCTAGTTTGAAATTAAGAACATTTATTTAAAATGAAAAGAATGTTGTTTGCAACATACTACAGGATAAATAATTATAGAAAGTTTAAACAGTGACAGTGCAACTCAGGCTTTGTATTAAAATTAAATAATATTGTAACATTCTTATTATTTTAGCAGACTGATCTCTATTTCATGTAGATAACAGTAAATTACAAAAAAAACAACTTCAGCTAGGTTTTCACATACTGGTCACACTTGGTCACAAATGAATTTATCAACACATTAATTATTAATGTTTTGATAATAATTACACTGTTTACACCATGCTTTAAAAAATGATAAAGCGTACGAGACACAACCAGTCCCGTGTTGATTCAAAGCAGGACGCGCAATTTCAATCTCAATTACCCGTATTTTCCGGACTATAAGCCGCTACTTTTTTCCTAGGTTTTGAACCATGCGGCTTATAGAAAAAAGACGCTATTTTGTGGATTTTTTTTCCACCGCTAGGGGGCAATCGGAATCATCGCGCTTTAATCGGTATCAAAGGACAAAACAAATGCAAAGAAGAATATGCTACTGAAATAAATATAAATATATTATATTTATAATAAATATAAATATATATATATATATATATATATAAATATATTAAATATATGGTAGACTTGAATGAGAAGTGGTGAGAAGTCATTCACAAAACATGCAGCATGCGAAATGCATTCTTTATGGAGACAGATGTGACAAAGCGCTGCTGAGTTTGTTCAACTCCTACACTGAAGAAGACGACTTCGTGGGTTTCAGCGAAGATGGTTAGACGTGATTTCACTGAAATGAAGTTAAATACTGTAGACACCTTTGTTTTCGCTTATTTTCTGTCCCGTTTTAATCAGCAAAGTTGCTGGTGTTAAAATACAGGTTAGGAAAGGATCTATTTAGTTACATACATTTACATTTACAATTCACAATCGTTCTGTTCCTGTAGTAAATACAGTGAACCCTGGTTTATTGACGCGGGATGTGCGCGCAGACCGGTCTTCCAAGAATATTTCCATAATTCATTTAACGAATGCAAGCCAATAAAACATTATTACTCCACATAAAAACGAAAAATTGTTATGTGTACAGTAACGAAACGAAATATTAATTAACAATATACTAACACGCATGGCCCCGGATATATTAATTTGCAAAGTGTTTGAATGGGGGCATATCAGGCGCGAGCCGACATTTCTGACGTCTGACATTAACATCTGACATTAACTAACATTATTGAGCCAGACCGTCCTTCTTCAGCCTACTAGACGCGCGTGACTTGCGGGAAGCGCGCGACTTGCGGAAGCACGGGACTCGCGGAAGCACGAGCGCGCTACTCGCGAAATGCTCAACTTGTGCTGGGAGGCTCAGGAAGATGCACATGACATCAGCAGGTTGCCACGAATATTTCGATATATTTCTTTTATAATTCATGCATACCTATTTAAAACAACCCGTGAAGCCGTAAATCCGTGAACATATGTAATAAAGAAAAAAAATCAAATCCAAAAACATATGGTACATACATATCTGTGGCTTGCAAAACTCTCCAGGTTTTGACTAAAACCTTGTTCCCTGTCAGGTAATGTTGTCCCCAGTAGTGTCCAGTGAACAACTGGAAAGGGAACTTTTTTTAATAGAGTGGATGCAGGTGCGGCTTGTTTATGGTTTTTTTTATTTTTTTTTCGAAAATAGAGGGGTGCGGCTTATATACAGGTGCGGCTTATAGTCCAGAAAATACGGTATGAAACGATTCCATATTTTAAAGGACGTGTGGCAACCCGTGAGTAGCATTTAGAAGCGAAACTCTTTCCACTCGCGTTCGTGTTGGGATTTTAGGCGCTTGGTTTAATCACATAAAGCACGCGGCAGATAAGTGTCTCACCGGGGAGCTCTGAGTTATAGTGCTCTGAGTTATAGTTATAGTGTGTGTCGTTTGCGCTCTAGCCGCTCTGAGAGAACAAGCACAGACGACAAGCACAGAAAAAAGACCAGGTTCCAATTAGAGAAGAGCTGAACTTTAGTTTCCATCGCTGCTGCTGAGCTCTGGGGGGCAAGGCTTACGCGCACGCTTTTGATTAACCCTTTTTACGCAGCTCTTGACTTTACAGTCATTTGGCAGACACTTTTCGGCTGACTTTTGACGAGTACCGAGTACTTTAGAAAATGTGGTATCGAGTTCGATACCGATACATTTAACTAGGGATGCTCAGATACGATACCGGTATCGGTATCTGTGCATCCCTAGTTAAATGCGTAGAAAAAATGTCCCCACTGAGGGATTAATAAAGGTTCAATTATAATAATAATAATAATAATAATAATAATTTTTTTTTTATTATTATTAGGCAATCCAATTCCAGACTGGTAGGTTTAACAACTTAATGAGCAAGGACACCTTGTGTACTTGAGTAAATTTTAGGAATTGTTGTACATTTTGTAAATATACAATTTGTATACATATGTATAATACAATTGATTCTAAAAAAAACAAATTTGTATTGGTAAACAAACTTGTATTAGTACTTGTACCTTATTGATTGCGTGAATTTATTTAGACATTGTGAATTTAACTTATATTTTTGATACTCAGCAAAAGCACAAAGTAGCCAAAAATACTAAGTAAAAAAATATATAATATTTACTAAATTTACAAAAATTCCTAAAGATTATTTAAGTACTAAACAACTTTCATGAAAACATTTTACATTGCTGAAAACAAATCTATAACTTGATGTGTTTCATAGGTATTATGTTGTACGCTTTACTAATTCCCTTTCGAGATGGTCACTCAATATCACGTATGGGGAAACATCGTTTCCTGACTGAAGCTGAAGCCTATTAATAAACATGTTGCAAACATTTCGGCACAGACCGCTGTGGTTCAGGGGCGTGCTGCAGTCGCAAGGGTCAGATTGGGACACGTCATTGCTGCGGGAAGAGATCGAACCGGTTCCAGATGGAGACAGAGAAAGCGGTTGGTCCAGCCATTACTTCCTGGTTCCGAAGCGTGACAATAAGGCCTATTCTAGATCTGAGACCGCTGAACAGGGCATTAGCCTAGCGCACGTTCAAAATGCTAACTTTGAAACACCGGTTCTTCTGCGCAGGTTCACAGTGTGTGTCCCGGTGCAGAGGTGAGTGATACCTGGTGTCTGCGTGTTGGAGCTTGGGTGAACGAGCCTCCCTGTGGCGGGGATTGTATTTTTCCCCATACATGGTTTTGAGTGACCATCTCGAAAGGGAACTCTCCAGGTTACAACTGTAACCGTTTGTTCCCTGAGAGAGGGAACGAGACATCACGTTAGTTGCCGCAGGAAGGATAGGAGTTAGGGGCTGTTGGGGAGGTCTCCTTCATTCAGTCAAGTGTTCTTCTGTTCTTCAATGGCGGGATCTGTCGCCATTGGTTGCAGTGTTACTGCGCGATTTAATAGGCTTCAGCTTCGGTCAGGAAACAATGTTTCCCCATAAGTGATGTCTCGTTCCCACCCTCAGCGAACAAACGTTACGGTTGTAACCTGGAATTTTAAAGGTTTTTGAGCACTACAACCTTCCATTTTAAACACTTTCATTTTGCACAGTATTTAAATTTTTATAACAATTTATATGTTTTTTAATGCATTTAATTTACTTATTGGTCTCATTTTTTATCATGCAAATATTAGCATTAAAGCAAGTATTTATGTTTGTGAGAATTATTCATGGTGTTGTTCCTATAGAGGTAATAATAAAGTGTGTTATTATGATAACGCCCACCGGGCATAGAAGGGGGTAAACGTCGCCATGGTAACAGCAACAAACAATAACAGCTCGTCAAACCCCGGTGATATTTGTTTGTTTTGGGTTGTTAAGGGTTGTGTGAAGGATATATAGATACAGCAATGTTCAATGTTTGTGGCAAAATACTCATTTGCAACATTTCATAGTCTAGGATAAAACCAGATCCGACAGCTGGAAGATGGCTCAGAAACTACCCATGAGGCGAAGTCTAAGAATGGTAATTGTTCACCACTCAATCATTTTTATTGGTAATAGTGTATGTTACTTAATAACTGTAATATGCTGTAATAACTTAACGCGGACCAATAACTGCAAAGTACTGTAACAAGTACTACTTTTACACTTTGTACGCTATTTATGCAGCACGTAAAACACGCTGGAGGGCTTCTCCACTGATGCCAGATCTTTATACATCATTTCTACTGCTATTTTCTACTGTACTGTTTTTGTTTGTAATCTTTTAACATATGCAGAGTTACATGTCTTGGCTGCGATTCTTTTTAGGCACAAAAGGCATCCAAGGATCATGAGTTTCAACTTGTGGAGGTAAGTCTTAAAAAACAAACACTAAATAGGGATTTGCACACATCTAAAAGCTGAATAATTGAGCAAAGAGCTTTTACTTTATTTTACAGTCATTTGGCATTTTATCCAAAGCGACTTACAAAAAGAGGAGCAAAGCGACCAAAACGGTGGTCGTGAAAGAGCTTAGTTTTTAGTGCTTTTTTAAACGTTGAGAGGGTTGTAGATTTTCTCACAGAAATAGGTAAATTGTTCCACCAGACAGCCGCCGAACGAGAGAAGATTTTTGTGACACATTTCAAGCCACGTTGCAGACGGACGACTAGCCGACGTTCATTCTCAGATTGCAGACTATGTGAGGGAGAATATTCCTGAATTAGGGAGTTGAGGTAGCATGGTGCCGTACCAGTGATGGTCTTGAAGGTCAGTGATAAAGCTTTTGTTAGAAATGTTTTCTTGATATTATAAGTCAAATGTTTCATCTTACCGAGGCGGTGCAAATCTCTCTTGTGAGGCAGTTCTCTCGAAAACAGATCCGTGAGACATCGGAAGAGAAACAAGAAAGTAAAGCTTGGTAGCTGTTCAGGTCAGAAAGGTTTTTGGTTTTTCGCCATGTCCTTTCTGCAGCCCTGAGTTTAGCTCTAAAGCTGCGAAGGGTGTTAGTAAGTCAGGAGCAGAAAGGTTTAGAACCAGTTGGTTTAGTGATGAGAGTACAGGTGTTATCGAGACATGTTGTTAGGGTCGAGTTGAACGTGTTAGTTGCGGTATTTAGATCAAGTGCAGAGAAGTGAGAGAGAGGAGGTAGAGAACTAGAGATGAGAGAGGAGAAGTGGGTTGGAAACAGGGAATGGAGATTGCAATGAAAAGATCATGTGTTATGTTGAGCTCAGCTATTAACTAAAATGTAAAATTTATGACTATCGTTTCCAAATTAATTTCCTGTGTATCGTGGCAGCGACTTCAGTCCATTTCACTAACCAATGAGATGAGTGGTGGGAAGGACGTTTGCGGCTACATCATTATTTTACAACCAATAATCTTGTCTCATCTTCCAGACTCCGACTTGAGCAGACTTTAGCGCTTTGGACAAGATTTTTACCCAAAAAAAAGGAATCACCCGGGGAACCGCTTTGCCCTCAAGGGACACTCGCTGCTGGGTATGTCCGAGACCCATGGGCTAAATGGGGTTTTGTCTGCTTGGAACCGTTGTCCATTGAGGAAGTGGAAGATCTGTACATTTTTTGGGTACTTTTCATCGGACTGATACTGATTGTAGGTGGTATCGCTCTTGGTGTATCAACGAAACGGAAAGACGCGAGAGGCATTTTGGCTGCCCTGCCGAACGCGGAGTCAAAGAAAAACCTGTAGGTGGTGATTGTGCGGTCATCGGAGTTACACCAGCGGATGGCTCGAACCGAGGAACTGTCTAAATCCATTTCAGTCCTGTCGAGAATGGTATGAGATGTATGGATAACATCGAGAAGCAGATTGATCGTCAGCTGGCTCTGGCGATCGGACATTCTGCCACACTTGTGGAGATGTCCAAGCTGCTTCACATGGAAAGGAACATGTGCCCTCAGTGACTGTCATTATTGATCAAGGATCTGAAATTAATAACAATTCCGAAATTATACTTTTTGGCTGTTTTTCTCCCGTCCGTGAAAGTGCACACACACACACACACACACACACACACACACACACACACACACAGTGAAGTGAACACACACAACCCAGAGCAGTGGGCAGTCTAACTGATCTGTCTCCCTACTCCCAACATTCCTGTTGTTTCTCAGAAATAAAAAGGTTCATCGGCGTTCCCAGCCGTAACGTGTGAACTGTGAACCCCTGTATGTGTGCTTCTGAAACGCTCTGCAAATGCTAATTTTTGTGAAAGAGACATTGGCGGCTCTCTCTTGCATTTCGTTACAATGTTGTACTCCAATGCTGTAATGACAAATAAACTACTACTACTAATAAGAAAATAACAAATAGTTTTACACTCATGTACACAATAGTGACGTTCCAGGTTTTTTTTTTTTTGAAATTTCAATAAATTACATCAGGTAAAAAAGATTACACTTGGTATACTTTTCAGCTTCCAATAAGCTTAATCGGCAAAAAGAAATAAAAATTACATATCAAATTAGAGTTCAAAAATTTATTATGTTTTTTGTTGTAATCTTAACATATACAGAGTAACATGTCTTCTCGGCGACTGGACGTTGCGTCATTGTCATTAATGTGCAACCAATAAGAAACTATGAAATAAGAATTTTTACACTCATTTACACAACAGTGACATTTTTGTTTTTTGGAAATTTTCAATAAATGGCCACATTTGTGTAGTTTTTCACTGGAACTACATCACGTAAAAAGGTCATACTTTGTTTGTTCCAATGAGCCTAAAATTACCATTTTTTTATGTAAAAATACTTTGGATACTGAAGAGAATTAGAAATTGCATATCAAATTAGAGTTCAGAACTTTTGATGATTTTTTTTGTTGTAATCTCTTTTTGTAATAATGTCTTGTTCTTTTTAGGCACAAAAGGCATCCAAGGCTCCCGAGTTGCAACTTTTGGATGTAAGTGTCCATGTACTGTACTGTCCAGTTTCCATGAAGCAAATGATGGGTTAAACATTTTACATTTACTTTACAGTTACCCATGGAGATCTTGGAAATGATACTGTTGTCATTATTCAAGACCTACTCCGGTTTTAGTGGAAATGCGAAACGTGGTTGCCTCAGGGCATTTTACGTCGATGTAGAGGACGAAACCTGCTGTTTCACGTGCCAGCACGAGTATGACTGGGAGAATTTAAAACTAATGGAATTACTAGCATCTTAAATGAATAAAAGTGAAATTCATTCATTTGTGAAATTCATTCACATGTCATCATGTGTAATTTATTTTTGGCATGTTTGTATTTATAAACAATTCTGATGTTGAATATTTCTGATGTTGAACATGTTGAACTTTTTGACATTTACGCATTATGTGTCATATTACATATGACATATTACACGTTAGTGTCAATTTTTTAGTTTGTTGAACTTTCTTCTTTTTTTCCCCGATTATGTAAATAAAATATCAGATTTGTTCATCTTACTTGAAAAGTGTCATTTCTAATATCATTTCATTTATAATTCAAACTCATACATGTCAAAAAGTTCTAAATGCTCAAAAAGGTCTACTAATTTGACCTAACATCAAATATTAAGTGTACTCGATTAACAGCACTAAATGTGTTAATTTTATTTGTCACATATTGTACGTGGTACAACATGTAGTGAAATGTGTTTTTGATTGTTCCAGGTTTTAAACATAGGGATGGGGGAGATACAACAAAATGCGCAAAATGGAAATACAATAAGAAGATAAATAGAAATAGGATAAAAAATAACAATGGATATAAAGATAAATAAAAATACAAAATCTCCAAGATAAAAATACAATCAAAAGGGAGTAAAATACAATAGAATACAATACAAAAATAAGAAAGTGACTCAGTCATCCAGAAAGGTTTAAGGTGTCTAAAAGGTGACTAAGTAATCCAGAAAGTGTTTTGTTAAAGTGACCAGGTAAAGTGTCCAGTAGCCAGATAAAAGTTAACAGTGCAGTGATGATTACAATTATGAAGTGCAGAGTTAGCGAGATTTGATTACTTAGTTTAATTACTTCGAGCATTAGGCTTTCTGTATTTATTTATACCTCGATTGGTTGACATTTGGATTTACAGACGCAGAGTGCCTGAAATTGGATAAAACAGTGGTAAGATACGCCATGCTTGTAAATGTGTTTAACCTGGGACCACAAACCGGTCATAAACGTACCTTTTTTAAAATCTGTATTGGGATTTGTACACATCTAAAAAAAAATTAGCAAAGAGTTGGGCGTTTAAATGAAATGTTTAATTCATACGTATCGTTTCCACAAGCATTTCCTGTTTTTCGCGGCAACGACATCAATTCATTTCACTGACCAATTAGATGAGTTGCGGCAGGGACGTTGCGTCGACGTCATTGATGTACACCCAATAATATGGGCGAGGCGGAGTAAGACACGCGCTTTCTTGTTGTTCTCCGAGCCGAAAGGTGGCGTTGCTTGTTGTCAGTGTGTCCGAACGCAGCGGGAAAGAAGCCGCGCTTCTACGGACTCGAGTAAAGACTCACGTGATAAACACGAAGGTATGTTTTTATTTCTACATTCTTTATAACGACCTGACGCTGTGAGCAGACACACGCGGACGTAAGATGGACATCATAAACGCGGGCGTTGAAATAAAGAAAAGTAAAAAGCGAAAGAAACGGGACAAAGCAGACGAGCGTAATGCGGCAACGGAACGTGACGAGTGTAATAACGATTCGGGAACGGTTGATGGAAAAACGTGTCCAGAAGTGGACGTGACTCCGCAAAGCCCGAAACGGAACAAGAAAAAAAGGAACCGTGTATCTGGAGAACAACAGAGTGTGATACCCGAGGACGCGACACACCTGGACAAGCCTCGGAAGAAAAAGAAAACCTCGAAGACACGCGATGAGATGACTTTAGAACTCGCTGCTTGTGAGCAGGACGTGTCTGACGTCATTTTCGGCGAGGAAAGCGACTCGACAGCCGTCCAAATTGGCACTAGAAAGATCAAAAGAAAGCAGAAAGAAAGCGAAACAGACGTCTTTAATAAACTTGTCAGTGAACTGAAGGAATTTTACCCCAATATTGAGAGCAAGGGAGAAGACAAAATTCAAAAAATGATCAAATATGACCTGCCAAGGTTCAAGAACTTCAAAAACCAAGGTAAACATTGGAGAACTCCTGATTAATGCCTGATAAATGATCATTTTGTTTCCTGTGAAAGGCATCTCCCTGAGACGAGGAAGATTCTCCAGTGCGGAGAACCAGCGGCTCCGAGCAAACATTCTAGATTTTCTGGCTCTGACCGGCGTGGATTGCGCAGACAAGTTCCTTCGCACCAAACGTTTCCCAGACGAGAAGGAGAAACTTATCAAGCTGAAAAGAAATTACCAGTTTCTCACCAGGATTTGTACGTTTTAATACTCAGGTTTTGTCTCGTCATTGAGAACATGGTCAAATATAGCGCAAGCAGCAGCTGCTGGGTTTCGCTAGGATAATTAGTGATGGTGTTCACACTGTATCTAAAGTAGTGTTGTCACCGATACTAGAAATAGCAAAACTGAAAAAAGTATCAATACTCCTTTTTGTAATACCAAAATGATTGTAAAATCATTTTCTATATCACAGGGAAAAACTGCAACAATGTTAGGGCATCATTTTTCTTAATTAAAAAAAAATTATACTGGTTAAAAAATAACTGGAGAACGAAAATGTGTCTGAATGTGGAATCTCAAGACAAAGAGCAAAAATAAATAAAACTGCATATTTTTGTTTTCCAGAAGAAAATATAAAAACAAAAAACTCAAAAGCTTTTTAATAGATTGAATTAAAACAGAACAAATTTGGTAGGAGCTCTCTATTCCAAGCCAAAAATGTACATTACATAATTAATATTGTGATACGTGTCTTAGTTTCTTAGTTATCGCAACAAAATGGTCATTTTAAAAATCCTTTAATTCTACCAGAAATCTAATTCTAAATTTAGTCTTATTACTGTATGCAGGCCTACAGTATTTATGGTTTAAAGTTCTATGTAACACAAGTCGACTATAATTTGATTATCTTTGGTTTCTGAAAAGATACTTTCTACCAGGGATCTGCTAATTTACGCCACCGCCTCGTCCGAAACCCAGTTGTGTGCAAAATGCAGTGGTGTTAAAAACCGTTGTTCATGTTTTCACAGCGGAAGGCATTCCACGCTCTTGTTTTGATGTTTTTACTCGCGCGAGGAAAGTGTCGGATGGCGACAACTATAAAGGAAGGTAAGTGAGAAGCACTTCTGCTCTTGTTTGCTTTACAATTAAAGTGACACTCCATTCAAAGGTTTACAGAGCACGAAGTGAAGACGCTCCTCAAGCTTCACACGTTATATGGCAGCAACTGGCAGAAGATTTCGGAACTTACCGGTCGAAGTTCTTATTCCCTCGAGAAGCGCTTCAATCAAATCTGTGAGTTACAGCTGCTCTAATGCCTAGTTTTCACATCCTTTTTTTGTAGTTCCTTTTTTTTTTTTTTTTTTTTTTTTTTTTTTGCTAATTTTGCTTTTACTGTTGTCCTTTTTTTAAAATTTTTGTATTTGTTTCTGTTAAACCACTTTCTTTCTCTTTGTTTTGTCCCTCTAAGTATCTACATTTGTCTGTCTGTCTATTTATTTCTTTTCTCCATTCTTTATTTCATCAGCCTCAAAAGTCGGGCCTTGGACGGATGAGGAGAACCAGCAGCTGTTGCGGGCTGTGCGGGATGCTGTTGTGGCTGCTCTGAGATCCAGGTCTCCTGATGGTGAGATACCAGGAAGAGTCGGTAGAGAAGCGCTGTACAGGAAGCTGCCCTGGTGTGACATCGCTCTAAAAGTCAAGACCAGATCCTGGATCAAGTGCAGAGTCAAATGGTGAGGAGATCTCCTCTCATGGTAGAGCTGCACAATTCATCGTTAAAAGTAGAGATGCACCGATACCACTTTTTTGGAGTGCGAGTACTTGCATTTCAGTACTCGTCGATACAGAGTACCTAATAAAAACATGATTTAAAGTTGACATGTAATAGTCATAGTTTTAGTCATAATTTAGCAATAAAAAAAAAAGCAAGGGGCTCGTTTTGAATCAAGAACATTTATTTGAATGTTATGCAACATATTACTGAATAAATATTATAAATGTGTGTAAGTATTTTTCAAGTATTGAAAGTATTCTTTTAAGAACTCGAGTATTTTTTTACAGTTTGTTGTAAACTCTGCTGCTATTTAGTGCCCAATATTTGAATGAACTGACAACATTTTTCTCTCTTCTTGTAAGAGTTTGCTGCTGCGCGAGTTGTTGGTGTAGAAGTGAACGCTTTGTACTTGTTGTCGTGTTGTGATTTTAGACGCTTGATTAAGTTATGCACTACATTTTGAGCCTAATTTGCTGAGCATAATTTGCAGTTGGCATTTGTTTTGAGGTGTTCATTCACTTTAAAATGCATAGTTCTATGATGTGTTTCATAAGGATGTCCATCCTGGCAGCGCGGATGTCTTCAACCACCGACAGCAGAGCCACAAAGGAAATGCTTGACGCCAAAGTCCGACTTATTAAAGCGTCAGTGTTCTGCTCTGAATGGTTTCTGATGTTAATAAATGTCTTTTTAACTGGTAATTAGCATTTAAGAACATCTGTTTGCACACAGGATGTATGAGTTGAACGTGGATGATGTCGCGGACGTTGATTGGGAGGATCTCACGGCTGTTTTGGGGTAAGAACTAAAATATCTGTTGAAGATATTTTCCTTTTAATGATTTACGTAATAATGTTGTTTGGGTAAAAAAAAAAAGTGATTGAGCAGAGCCCGTTGACCGTGTCTCCTGTGCTTTAGAGACGTTCCGCCGGCGTATGTACAAGCAAAGTGGCACTTGATCAAAGTTTCCCATGTGCCGAACTGGAAGACCAAGTGTTTTGGGGGTAAGTTTGAAACTATGGCAAGACAATTTAAAATTTAATTCTCCACCACAACTTTTCATAAGACATAGAATGTGTGATATCTTATGTGTGATAAATTTTAAGTTTCGTCTCCTGCTTCGGGACAGTCTACCACTGTGAAAATAAATAGACATTAAAACTAAATATAATTTAGTTTTATAAGTAAATCAAATAATTCAATTAATAAAATGATTTACATTAGGTATTGTTTACAATAATAAAAGTATAATATATTGTTACAGATTTTATAGTGCTTTATAAATTAAATAAATTGGAACTATTTAATTCCGTGTTTGCCACATTTCAATGGTGTTTTCATTGCTTTTCAAACATAATAGACCTATAATAATCAAGTAACAAAAAGTTAAATGTAAGTGTGGCTTGCATAGTTCACTTCATGAGGTCTATATCCTGATATACTCCTGCAAGGTGATGTTTTTTTTTAAAGAAGGGATTGTCAGAAAATACGTATTTTCTTTTGTTTAGATATCGTGGACTACCTTTATGAAAAAACCTTGCCGCAGCTGTTGAAAAAGTGCGAGGACATTGACAGTAGCAGCTTGAAGTTTGAGCAGCAGCAGAGCTTCCTGCTGTCGGAAATCTTCCAGGACATACAAGACAAGCAATAACCATGGCAAGTTTCTCCAAAAACAGCCCAGATAAAAAAAAAAAAGATGATTAATGTAAAGTGTTTGTGTAAATGCCTTTTTTCTAAATCACTGATTTCTGTAAGTTTTTATGATCGTTTTATTTTATTATGATAACATTGCGTCTAATAAAACATGCAGTAACAAAAGCGGCCGTTTGTTTTTAAGCTTTACACACAGTAGCCTTATACGTTGTGTTTGAGAACTTCCAGGTTCTTTTGAGGTTAAGAACTTTGCGCCTTCAAATCTGCCATGGCTCTGTGCAGTGGGTCAGAACTCCAGAAATCACGATCCCAGCCGAGAAACCAGCCAGTGAAGGTTGGAGGTTCATATCCCTGCTTCACTGTGACAGTCGGCATTCTCTTGTCCCTGTCTGCCGGGTCAGACTCGACGTATTTGGCCGCTAAAGGGTGAAAAGACGCAAAAAAAAGACACTGTCAACGGCTCTGCTCAATCACTTACATGTATAACAGTTCAACTCTAGTTAGCGATCATAATTAAACCATGTTTATTATTCTACTGGTAAGACTTTTGGAGGAACGACGGCTGAACACTCACATGACCAACTTTAGCCTCGGGATTCAGCTACTTATCTTTTAATTAAAATTAGTGCTGTCAAAGTTAACGTATTAACACGCGCAAGTAATTTTAAATGTTAATCTTATTATTTGCGACCTTGCAATTTCATCCAATCACCGTGAATTGGACCAATCCGTTTGGTCCGTCACAGCACTCAGCAGTTTTTTCGCACAGGTCTTCATTATAGTGATGGGAAGTCCCGCTCTTTTCATGAATTCGGCTCTTTTGCCTCGTTTAACTCTTTCAAACGCTTTCGGAGGCGGCAGAACATGACGTGATTGTTTAATGCGCACGCGCACAGCACGAGTTAGGAAACATGAAAACAATTAGGAAGCACGAGTTAGGAAAAAAAGTATAAAAAAAAAAAAATAGAACACCAGCTTTACGGATGGGATAAGCATGAATATCGAATGCGATTTATTGCAGAGTCCCAATGGTGTTTGGTTTACTCTTTGTCTGCTAGGTACATTTATTTTTGATGTAACGAATGGAGGAGCCATTCCTGGATTTCACCAGCTGCGAGAAAAATATCTAGGCAACGTTTACCTGAAAGAAAAAAGAAAAATGCACTTCATTCTGATGAGCAAATAAAATTTAGCTGGAATCTTTGAATTCCTGTGCTTTGGGGGAGTAAACTTGCAAAGAACACTTAACAATTGATAATGCAATTTTGTAAAAAAAAAAATTGCAACTTTTTGAAAAAGCTCCCGCAACATTTGGAATTTTAGGCCACAACAAACACAAAATCCCGCGAAATCCTGTAGGGACTGATTATTTTTAACACATTGCTGCAGTTCATTTTCAACAGCAAATAACTTGCTCGTCAGTATTCTCTCGATCACAACAAGGCGAAACGTGCTTTGAAACCAATGTTCTCACCTGAAGTCAAGGCTTTGTTTTTTTCTTCTTCGTTGGCTTCATTTCCAATCCAGACGAAGACCTAAGTAGGACAAATTTTAGGCGAGTGTGAAGTTTAGTGTCTGAGCTGACATTTCGTCTGCGAAACCTGATCCCACGTGTCCAAGATCATGACGTCATCCGATGCCAAGTCCTCTTGTGCCATCTCCCCCGGAACTTCTTCGATCTACATTGCGGAAACAAACCCAACGGATTACAACGGATCTCCTTTTGGGGCAAACTGGAGAAATTTGGACTGAACCAGGTGGAACTCACAAGAAATTGTCCTGTTTTATTAGAGCAAGCAAAGAGTCGAGGAGGATGGGTGTCCATCTTCTTCTTCAGCCTCTCAGACGTGCAGTAGTCCGCTTTTCCTCCCAAAGCCGTCCAGAAGTCGTCTGTTCTCAAAAGTACAGCATTTAGGTAAAAAAAACCTTCGTCCCTTCGTAATGAGTGTTAGAACGCAAAATATCTTCTCGGGCATTTACACACCTGGTTCTTCTCCTTCCGTAATCTCGGAGAGCTCCACCCCCAGGATCACACCCAGCTGCTTGGCTCCATTGGCTTCTGCACTACTCGAACCTTGTCCTAACCACATCTTGGAACCCGAGGGAGTCTCAAAAACAAAGACGTCGTTGGAATTGAGACTGGAAGCCACGGCGTCGACCTGCACTCGCACAAACCAAAGCTTTGTTTAGAACTTTCGCATTCATCATTAAAAAGTCTCCTTACCTCAACGGCACGCGTAGGCCCTGCAGGATTGGCTCGCACTTGGAAAAGACGAACTGAGGAAGGTTGTGATTGGCCACCTTCTCGGGAAGTTCCGCCTTTGTAGACGATCATTGGTTGGCCATCAAACAGACTCATGAGGTGAACGGGTTCTTTGCCTTGAATTACCCGCACCTTACAAAAACATGGTAATTTCAGCTTGTGTGAACACTTTATGAAACAATGCAAAGAGTATTAAAGGCTAGTTTCATATGAATCTGTGCATTATAAGTGTCAGTAATGGACTTAAACGTGCACTGGAAATAGTTTTGCTTGGTCAACTGTCGCCAAGAACTCGGGCGGCATGATTAATCCTTAATCGCATCGACATCGAGGTTTTAACTCCTGCAATAATCGAACCTCAGGTGGCTGAGGCTTTTTCCCCTGCCTCGACATTTGAGTGACATGCTTATTAGCCAATCAAAATGGTTGAATCTTGGCAATGGCAACAAAACTCAACGTTTTGAAATCCAGCTGTCCACCAAAAACGTATTGATTCTGCGGATCTCAGGCAGTAAATTTTGCGACGGAACAACGGCAAATGAGGAAAAACTTTAGAACGTTCAAAACTTTTCATTTGGTTCAGATTTGCTCATTTACACCGGTTTATAGGTTAAAACTTGAATGGAGTGAAAAGTTATTTAATGCATTTTCTTCTTTTGTCTAGAAAAGTAGCCCTGCTTTTATGGTATAAGATAACATTGTAAATATATGCTCATTTCGATGTTACATACCAATAAAAGTGTCAAAAGGTTTCTGATTGTACTGAATTTGATTGTTAAGTATTGATTCAATGCAGGCTAATCAGGAAGGTGTGTGTATGTGTGTATACATATATATACACTGGGAATTACCTTGACAAATGGTAAACTTACTTTGAGAAACAGTGAACCATTCTTAATTAAGCTTAAAAAAATCATGACTTTTTTTTAAGCTTAAGTAAAAATGGTTCACTGTTTCTCAAAGTAAATTTACCATTTGTCAAGGTAATTCCCAGTATGTTTCATTCTACACCATCAGAATGTCTTTTTAGTACCAGTGACAATTAGTGTTGTCACAATACTAGAAATAGCAACTTTATACAGAAGTTAAAGTGTATAATAACGGTCCATAATAACTTTTGGATCACCGTTGTATCTTTTCAGATTTTTCAGTATGGATACAAAATATCTATATATTTGACAACACTCAAATCTTTTGACAGTACTTGGTGACAACGTTGTTACATGTGAGCATGTCTGAATCAATTCTTCAATGTTTAAGATCAAGTTAAATTTAAAAACAAATTACCAAGTTAATGTCCATTCTCATTCTTTGGAATTTAGGTTCAGGTTTTTAATAATCTTGTAGCATCAAACATTTTATTCAATTTTAATTTTGTGCACTTATGCTGCTCTGAGCTGAATTAGTCACCTGCACGGCACTTCCACCCAGATCAGCGTCCATCTGGGCAGCGAGGATAGCAGACGATCCCTTCTCATCCTGACTGGACTCCTCTCCCTGCCTGTGATTGTAGGAGACGTCCAACATTCACTTTGAAAAAAACGTCGATTCTATGTAGGGTCTTACCATATGTATATAATCTGCCCCTGACTTCCCTCGTGCCTGTAGCTGTAGAGTATGATGTAACTATCTCCACCGTAGAACTGTCCTTGAGTGGATGGGTCGACCAGAACAGTGTCTGATCCCTCAATACGCCAAATCTACCCAAAGAGAAATGCTCAGCACAGTGCATTTACCTTTTGGAGGTAATGTTTACCTTTTTCTCACCCTTGCCATCATCTACCATGCCATGCTGAGCTGCCATGGCCTGGGACTTGTGCAGAGACGAGGCATCAAAGGGTACCTTCTTTATTTTGGCGATTTTGTTAGGCACGTAGGCTTGTCCAAAACCATTGGTCTGCTCTGAGTCGCGCCAGAACTTGAAGAACTGTTTAAAGAGCGGAGTCTCGCCGTACTCGGGCATCAACTGAACCTCTGTCTGCTTCGGGTAGCCCATGTTACGGATAAACTCCTCTGCGGCTTTCATACTCGCACTCCGCTCCTCTTTACTCGCCCCTTTACCTGTGAGGGGTCAACCTCCAGATTTGTACACTTGACAACTCTCCAAATCTCCAACTGACCTTTCCAAACGAAAATCTTGCCGTCGGAACCGTGATCCAAGATAAAGCAGTCAGTGGACTGCAGGTCACTCTGGGAAAAGGGGTTCTCGCCAGCCACTAGTGTGACGGACATGCTGCCGCTGGCATCCGACACCTAGGACAAATACGTCAACATCGCTTGCGTTCGGGAGAGTCTGAAGAACCTTTAGGAAATGCGTCTCGGCCACCGTACCTTATACAATTTGGCCAGCTTTCGATTGGACACGTCGACCTTGGAATCCTCATTTGGTCTGTCCGGTAAGTCAGGCTTTGGTCCGAGGATCTGATCAAGCAACGAAGAACATTCCGAAGGTGATTATGGACGTGAAATACAAGATCTTAACATGAAGTGCAGCTTACTAGCACACTAACCGCTAAAAGCTGTGGATTCTCTGCACCTTCATCACACACATAAAGCTTTGCTCTTCCAGATCGCTCGTTGTCACGAATATCTTTGGAAGCGTTGGTTGCTTTCAGCCTCTCAAACTGGTTACACTTGGATCCACACCACTGGTAGATCTCCTAATGTACATAAAATCATGAAGACATAAACGACTACATTCATTAGCAAAATGTTTGTACTTATTGGAGTACACGTAATTTTGAAGTGCAAAACATTGAAGGTCTGTAACAAACACACATTTTACATGCACATGTGGCAAACACACCGAAGCGACTACAAAATGTCGCCACCGAAATTTAAATTTAGAGAGAGTCGATTAACAGCTGTCAAGTCGAAATTTTGCTTGCTTATACTCGAGTAATTATTTTTCCATCAACTTGTAACTTCTACTCCTTAAATTTTTTAAGCAAATATCTGTACTTTCTACTACTTACATTTTAGTAAAAGCCGAGTTACTCCCATTTCATTTTGGTTCGATTTTTTCGATGTTGTCATCAATTTAAAAAAGGGAAAAAAGTCATCCAGATAAATGGCGGCATCCGGTTACGGTAAACTTGATTGTGGTTGGATGAGACGTAAAAACATCTATCATTCTGACACGCTTTTGGTTTGTGCGTGGTCTATTGCACCTGTGCATCAGCCAATGAAACGGCTCATAGAACTTTGAGAAGCAGCTGCTTTAGCGACTGAACGAAGCTGATTGGTGAATCTGTGACGTGTGTTCTATGTTTAAATTGTTATTTTATGACGGCACTATAAAGATCATTGATGACAAGCTTCTGTAGTCTGACTTTCTTGTATTGACCATTATAATACTAGTAATCATATTTTACACTCTGAAACACATGTAATTTTTATACGATCCTTTAATGTGTTTGCATCATAATAAAATGCATTCATTTTTAATGTAATTATATACGGCAACATTTTAATATAACAATATAGTCCTATACCAGTAAAAATCATTTTTATTTGTTTCCTTGCATTACTTTCACTTTTATACTTCAAGTAATTATCAAACCAGTATTTTACTTGGGTAAAAAGACCAAGTTGATGTTTTTACTTTTTTTTTTTTTTTTTAGCTCTAGTATCTTGAGTAATGAACCAGAAGTGACGACTTTTGGTGGGTCTCCACCGGAAGAAACAAATTCTGATTCATAGATGATTCCTACAGCTAGATGTTAATTGTTCACAGTTCTAATGTCAGCTGATTGTACGATGAAATACCACACACATTCATTTTGTGTGGGGAAAAAATAAAAAAGTCTGTTTATCAATGGTGCGCATTTTATTCCAAAAAAAAAAAAAATCACGATGCAGATTACGTAGGTGTGTTGATATGATTGGTCACCTCTCCCAAGTCCAGAATGTAGCAGTCCCCCTGGTTGAAGCTCGACCAACCTACTGGCACCTCCACAGCTCGGACGACACGTCGGCCACTCACGCGGAGGAGACGCTTGACGTCCTTGTGATTAGACACGACGTGTCTGAAGCCTGACGAGACTCCTCCTTGCTGATAAACACAGGCAAATCAAATGCCTTCACAAATGTACAAAAAAAAAAAATACACTCACCATGTACTTGAGGCCTGATTTGAAGTATCCGAGGAACGTTTTGGACTCGTATCCCTGGACTTCTCGGTACTGTATAGGAAACCCTCCCAGGAAATCATCCATCTGAGTGGCAAAGATGGCGGCTGCACCGCTCTCGTCGGTTGTGCAAGCATCGCCTGCAACAAGGACTCAGTTGGGAATTCTATCGCTAGGAAAAGCATCCGTGAACAGTTGCGCTCCTACCCAGCCAGAAGTGAAGGTCATACTGAAGACTTCCGGAGCTCCTCTTGCTGGTGTTGAGGATAAGGTAGGTGTCGCCGGTGTAGAACCCGCCGTGGAGACTCGGAGGCACCGGTACCAAATCCATCTTCTCGATCCTCCAGATCTGCAGACCTGGCTGCTTTCCGGCCTTCTCGAATTCAGGGTGGAGCACCATTTTGCTGTTGAAGACAAAGCGGACAATGCAAAGACAGAGGGAACCGACAGACACAAAGGATGCCATTTTATATTCTCATGTCGCAGCTGTTCTCTTTGGAGGAGACATTACACAGTTTTTTTACTTTTCAAACACATCAACAGGAGTCAACTACTTTACAGTCATTTAGTAGACACTTTTATCCAAAGTGACTTACATTTCATTACAATTTTTACAATACAACAAATTCCTGGAATCAAACCAAAGATCCGGTATTTCAAACACAAAGCTACAAAATGTAATGTTTGCGAAAAGCTTCACGCATTAACTGTTCACAGCTTGACTTTTTTTTTAAATCACCCATGTCCCGTTAGGTGAGGCACCTCTGCATTTTAATCATCAGTCATGTGTCGTAAACTATCGCCTGGTTAAAGGAAACGTCAAAAAATATTTTACACTCCTTAACAAACAAAAGCGCAAATTACGAGTTTACCTGTTGTCTCCTTTGAAGGCGTTGGTCGCGGGGATAGAGGAGCTTCCGGTGATGCGGGAAAATGTGTTTTCTTCTGCTCCACCTCTTCTTCACAGTAAATGTGGGCGGAGGGATTGCATAAAACATTTATAATTAAGTACTTAATGTTTTACACTCACTTTAGTATTTTACACAATATTCGGCGTGCTAATTGTCAGGTTTTGTTTTGGACCGACGCACATCACGCCTAATTGAAAAACAACATTCAGCCCTTTATAAAAAACTAATGAGCAAAGAATGACGTCACTGCATCCGTGAGGTTTTGATTACCTTAACCATCTCGACTGAGTATTCCATTAGTCAAAGTTACTTGGCAGAGCAGAATGTGAACTTATATCCCGGATGATGGTTAAACAGTGTCATTGTTATTTTACTGTTGTTTGCTCGGTGTTGTTAAAGAGAAAAGTTAATCTTGTCAATAGCAGTAAAACGTTAACAGCTAAACAAAATGCCAAACAAAAATGCAACACAGAACCTTGCTGAATCAGCACTTTAATTAACCCTGAAAATTAAACTGAAGAACGCCACTGAAATAAAAACGCCACCACAAGCCTCAAAACACACCGAAAAGCTGGAGCAACCGAAGACTTAAGGACACTCGACTTATAGTGGGAAAATTATGAACAAAACAAACTGACAATTAAACAGACGAACTGACAAATAAAAGAGAAAGATGGGTGCAAAAACATAAATCAAAAACTAAAAAAAGATTCTTGTTTTTGATCGGATTACCAGTCCTGTGCGCTTGGGACTATTGGACGACAATGTCAATTCAATTCAATTCAAATTTATTTATATAGCACAGATTTAAACACAACCGTGGTTGATCCAAAGTGCTGTACAAGGTAAGGAACAACAATAAAAAAGAATAATAAAATCTCATCAGCGTGATAAAACTCATAAAAACAAGAGACAGAACACATAAAATGAGAACAGTTATAGTAGATCTAGAAAATATAGATTAGTTAAACAATTTAACACCAAGCTCATATACACGTAAACAGCATCAGTCAAAAGCCAGTGAGTTAAAATAAGTTTTTAAATTGGAAAAGCTTTAAAGTTTTTAAAAATGTCGTTGATTTATAGTCTCTTTAATACCGAGAAAAGTATACCATAACGAAATGAAACGTATTTTTGTTCTTTGAGCTGTAGCGCGCGCGCGTGCTGTTACAGTGTTGCTCCGCTAGAGGTCGCGCCTCCCACGTTTTTCTTCTCTGTTCTTTCAGAGGAAGAAAGCGGCCGGACGCCTTACGCACGGACGCGCGCCGACAACCAACACAAACCTCCAAAAATACTTGACTTTATATTTTTTAGGTACATTTCCCTCACACGTCAGGACACAAATCGCACCGGACATGACATCAGCGACTGACATTGTTTTTATTCGACTTTCTCGGGGTGATTCGAGAGTAGCTGTTAGCCGTAGCATTTCTGGGTTCGGCTCTGCCAGGCTAATGCTAACTAGCCGCGCTACGCCAAGCGTTTAACGATACTCAACGGAAATACTCAGTGGTTTCACAGACGGGACAGTACTGGGAGTGGAGCCGGTGCCCAGTATGATGCCATCAGTGTGTGTCTAGCCGTGGATCCGTCAGTCGCGGGGCTGTTGGAGCGTGTGAGGAGCTAATTCGCTCGTCCGTCATGGCGCGCGGGGCGATTGTTGTGCGGCGGTCGGTGCGGACTTACTCCGCTTCAGCTCAGAGTCACGTCACCGATTCGTCTTAAATCACACCGCGATCGTGTCGTTTCTTGGTTGTTATCAGCTCCGGCAGTGGACCGCATCCCGACTCGATGCGGAACGGAAGCCGCGTCGAGACATAGCGCGTCGGCCGCTGTCAGCGCGAACACTCGCTTTGTTTTCGACGCACAGTGTCGATTTAACGTCTTTCTTTCTGCCTACCACAGCAAACATGACGACTGCACCGTACAACTACTCCTACATTTTCAAATACATCATCATTGGTGAGTGATCGGTCGGCTCCGTGTGATAAACGGACAGTTTCGTTTCGTGTTTGATTAGCTTGTTTTGTCGTTTTTCTAGGTGACATGGGTGTTGGGAAGTCGTGTTTACTCCATCAGTTCACAGAAAAGAAATGTAAGTGCCACACACGAGGGGAGACAAGGGGTTCATTCAGATGCTGCGTGTGTGTCACACGACACGTTTAAAGCCCAGCACATGTTTCTCTCATTTTCCTGTGGGAAAACGTCTCAATTATACACTAGAAGATGCACTGGGGCTTATTTTAGCGGACAAAAATGTGAAATCTTAAAAATCAAGTCACACCACAATAAAGTTCAGACCGATGATGAACAAAGCGAGTTTCTATTGCCGTAAATCATTGCGTTTTTGGCGTAGACGATGAGCAGTAAAGCTGCGGTACCGTCCCGCTGCCTTCAAAACTTTAGCGGTAAATCTACCAGTTTATTGGCTCACTGCTGAACGCTTTCGTTTTTTGCATTGTTTTTGTTTCTATGGTAACAGATGTTTTGCATTGATCTTGTGTCCATAGACAGATAGAAAGGTAGAGGCGATGGAGATGAGGAAGTCTCTCAAAACGTTTTGCCCCTTAAAGGATGATTCTATGACAAACAGGAAATGGAAGGACAAAGTAGAATACAACTTTTCAAATTACTCATTAAAAAGCGTTTTTCACACTCAAAGCAAATAAGCAGAGCACTTAGTCCAGTTTAACGGTGACTCTGATTTCAAGGTATTCAGTGTGACAAACGATCGATTTACACCAGAACTTGTGTTTCGGTTTAGACATGCACCGTTTTAGATCTAAACAAGTGTCTGTCTGATTTTATAGGAACCTATTAAAATTGAAATACCCCGATAAACGAATGTCCTAGATAACGAAAATCCAGAATAACGAAATGCGTCGCCGTGGAAATGTTGTGCTGAGTCTTGAAATATTTTCGCTATACAAATGGATCGTGTCATGAGGGACATGAGAGTCCAAACGTGTTCTTTGCACGTCAAACACAAATCAACAAAAACACTAGTTGGTTTCAGAGATCTTGCTTCCAAAATATAAAATAAGCTTGTCTTTTACCAGAATGGCTCCCGTGGAGCTGCCATCTTGAAATGACGGCGTACAAATCTCTGAGATTTCCGTGTTCTTGTACGTCACTTGGTCTCCGTTCTCTGATAGTACGGAAATCTCAGGGGTTTGCATGATGCCATTTTAAGATGACGATAATCATTCATGTGAATTTGTCCGCTGTGTCATTATATACTGCACCTTTATAAACACCTTAAAACATTGTCTGAATTTATGATGTCATTGCACGAATTAGATTGATTACAGTGTAAAATGCGACTCGGCTAACAAAATTTTAAATAATTATATCAAGAAGAGGTTATGTGTCAAGTGTGTTATATTCATAACTCGTAACATTTAAATGTTATATTAAGTTTATTTCTTTATTTAATCTCATGAAATGTAAACACATTTTTCGAAATGATTTCTAAATCTGTGGTTTGAGTTACTACTGCGAGCGTGTGTGTATGTCACATTGGCACCCGTGACCTCGAAATGGAAAACCTGATTGGATGATTGTGGGTGGTACTAAACGTGCTCTTTGATGTGATTGCACTAGTTATGGCGGACTGTCCTCACACGATCGGCGTGGAGTTCGGCACGAGGATAATCGAGGTGAGCGGCCAGAAGGTGAAGCTTCAGATTTGGGACACGGCGGGACAGGAGCGATTCCGCGCCGTCACGCGCAGCTACTACCGCGGAGCCGCCGGCGCCCTCATGGTGTACGACATCACCAGGTGCGCCCGAGGTCACTTCCTATCCCGGAGGCAGAGTGTCAGTGTTGGCTTTTGTCCCGCAGGCGAAGCACGTACAACCACCTGAGCAGCTGGCTAACGGACGCCCGCAATCTCACCAACCCCAATACTGTACGTACTGTATGGCGGATCCGTCCGCGTGTCAATTAGCTGACTGCTCCGCCTGCCTTCTCTCAGGTGATCATTCTCATCGGCAACAAAGCGGACCTGGAAGCCCAGCGCGACGTCACGTATGAAGAAGCCAAGCAGTTTGCTGAAGAGAACGGTACTTTTATTTTATTTAATTATATTTATAACGGTATTTTTCGAAATATGTTTGATATAACCTGTACCAGCGTATCGAAAAAATCTAAACGATTTTAATAGCAATAATTAATTGGATTATTTCATAATTTAATATCTTTTTTTATTTTTCATTTTATTTTTTTTTTTAATATTTTTTTTTTTTAAAAAGTAACTGGCATCACAGCAACACGATTCCTGCTGGTAATAAGTATAAATAAATAAATAAATAAATGATTAAGATCATAAAATGAAGATTCATAAACTAAGCTGCAGAATGGTGTTGCTGTAATACTACTAATGTCGTCCTTTCACTGTTTTAAATGCTCAGTTGAGGACAAAATTATTAGGCTCTCTCCCTTTAGAAAAGTCATTGTTTTAAACGCATTTCAAAAGTTCTTTTAAATAGAATACAAATAAATGAACATCTTTATTTTAGTTTGTTTATTACACCCCATTACTTCATAAAACTCAATTTCTACAGTTTATATGTTAATAGACAAATTTAGTAAAATTGTAAAACAATGCAGCATTTACTTGGAATTCAGCGTTGCAGATTTGCCTTAAGCTGTTATCAGATAAGAGCCAGAAATGTTTTTTTTTTCTTTTGCTTGCACAAATTTTTTTTCACGTTTTGTTTTTTTGCTAAACCTCCCTCACTTCCTAGTCAATCACATTCTCACCAGCCAATCAGAGTAAGTCCCGCCCCCAACCAGTGAAACAAGTGCCAACAAAAATGTGACAATTGCAAGTGAAAAACAACAAAAATGTAAAGCATTTCCCTTCAAAAATTGTCTTGAGAAACCTACGTTTGATGTGTTCTTGTCTTCAACAGGTCTGCTTTTCCTGGAGGCCAGCGCAAAAACGTAAGCCATCACCCATAACGCAAACGCACTTCCTCCGCAGTGCTCCGGCATCACCGCCTCGTCTTTTCACAGAGGCGAGAACGTGGAGGACGCCTTCCTGGAAGCGGCCAAGAAGATCTACCAGAACATTCAGGACGGCAGCCTGGACCTGAATGCCGCCGAGTCGGGGGTCCAGCACAAGCCCACGGCCCCTCAGGGCGGCCGACTCAGCAGCGACGCCCAGCCCCAGAAGGAGGGGTGCAGCTGTTAATGAGCAGGAGACTCCTCCCCCTTTCTCTCTCTCTCTAACAGAACTCATTACGTCCTGACCGTTGTCTCTCCTGTCGCTCACTCTTTTATTTCTCTGCGCACGCACACACACACACACACACACCTCAGCAAGCGTTCCAGCGCGGCCTGATCCTCACGAGCATTAATCCTGCAGAGAGAGAGAAGCCAGAAACAAACCACGAAAAAAGCGGCAAAATCTGGAGTGGACGCCAGGCGTTATAGTAATATATTGACCGGAGCGAGAATGTTTCTGCGGTGTTTTATCCTCACGTCGGTTTTAGTTGAAGGCCTCGGACATTCCGCACACTCACGTCGGGCGCATTCACTCCTTCGGCATATCGAGACCTTTCCGCGTTGTTGATTTTGTTTGCCTTACATGATTGGCTCGCGGTGTAGATCGTAATACTGCTGTAGCTTTTTATCGGAAGAGTTCAAGGAAAATTTGATGTTGCCTTTCAGACACGTGAAACACATTCCATTAAATTAATCTACCAACCAGTTCTGCCGCTCTCGGGACTTTCGTCTTCTTTTCGCCATCTTTTGGGTGTTTTTATGTTTTTAACCGTGTCCTAAACTGAGAAAACGCAATTTCGTCTGACGCGTCGGGCATGAGCGCTCCAAATATGTTTGCCAATCACACTAATCCATGAATCAGGACCACTAACAGGATGCTGGGTGGGGCTTAGGGGCGGGGTCACACACACAACAGACTTTCACGCATTCTGATTTCGTCCCATCTTGACGTCACTGGCGGCGAATCGTCTCTTCCCGTTCCCGTGAGTGGTGTCTGTAATTATGTTAATAAGCGCTCCGGCACGCGTGCGACTGATTGGACCACAGACTCCCGCTGTAAATTGGCAATAACGAGACGCGACCGAGTTAGTGACTGTGGGAGAACAGGCTCGTTGGTATTGCACATTGGGTTTAAACTGTATTTTATTTTCCTGTGTAAAAAGTGCTGTAATAAAAACTCTGTATATCTTGACTGCATGTAGTTTTTTTTTTTGTGTATGCACACGTATATGAATATTCAAATGACTGGCGTGGCTTAGAAGTCATTGATGATTTGACGGTAAAATGTCGATATAAAAATAGAAATTTTTATTTGTATTTAAAAAATGTTTTGTATTTTTTATTCCTGAAAATACATTCACTCATTGGGACGGCTCGGATCGGTCCGGAAGCTGGTCTGCGGCTGGTTTAGTCCGACAGGTTGATGTAATCTGCATTTGTAATCCTGCTTTTCTAATAAAACAGAATAATCCATATTAATATGCAAATATCCAAAAAACATGCAGGTTCTCTTAAACGTATCTGATTGGACGGGATGGTTCCGGGTGGGTCACTCACAGGGGAGGAGTGGGCGGAGCCATTGAGTAGCTGGTCCAGCTGGTCCACCCGCATGCGCAGACCTTCTACACTGCCCTCTGTCTGCAGCCTGCGCACACACAGCGCCTCCTCCTGACAAGACATGCGTCTGCGCAGCTGCACCTGCACAAACGCTTTGACAGTCACACTCACGGCTCGCTCACACACACACACACACCTTCAGGTAATCCTCCTGCTGCCGGAGTCTCTCCCGGAGAGCTTCACCGCGCCACTGAGCATCCTGCACACACACACATATATATTGATTATATATATAAACCACATATAAGATGGATGGATGGATGCATAGATATATAAAGTTAGATTAATAGAGATGTAGGAGGAGGATGTAGAAGGAGAGGCAAATTGAGAGAGATTTTGAGAGGGGGATTTATGACAGACAGATAAATAAAAAGGATAGAAAAAAATTAAATGTGAAAAAGAAGAAAATGACAGAGAAAGAAAGAATGAAACAAAAAAAGAGAATGAAAAAGGAAGAAAAAGACAGAATGATAAAGAACGGAAAAAGACAAAGAGGAAAGTAAGAGACAGAGAAAGAAAAAAGAAAGTGACAGAAATAAACAAAGAGGGAGAAAGAAAGTAAAAAGAGACAGAAAGAAAGAACAAAAGAAAGAAAGGGAAAGTAAGACAGAGATAAAGAAAACAAAGCAAAAGAGACGGACAGAAAGAAAGAGATTGAGCTGTAAAGTATGACCTGGGTGTTGTAGGCCGGGCTCCTCGGGGGCCGCAGAGTGCTTGGCCAAATCTCCTCCACTACCTTGGGTTCTGAGGACGACCCCTCACCACGCACCTCTGACACCTCGCTCTGAATGTGCACAAAATAACAAATGCAACATGAAACACAACTGAATACAAACTTGAAAAAAAAAAAGTCTTACAAAAATAACACATTTACCCAAATATCTGAAAGAACAGCGCCTTTTAAAACACAGAAAAGCCACGAAACGAAACGCAACCGTTGACGTGATTGCATAAACACACGAAACACACAAGTATTTATTACTTTGTATACACATTATTTATCATCTATTATTCTAGAAAAACGACATTGAGATGAAAAACATGTATGGGCCTGGTGTGGGAATTGCCAATAAATTGACACAGTCGTCAGACGCACGAGTGTGAGTGTCGTTTATTGGACTCCACAAAACAGAATAAAGAAACCGAAACTTTCGGCGCAAAACGCACACGTAATCCTGACGTCATCAGACAAACCTTAAAAGGGCAACACACAACATAACAGAACATTCCCTTGCATTACCAAAAGAACACAGATCAACCTTGGTGAATTATGAAACGCCACTACACTGTAACAGGAGAGTGGGTTTTTGGAAGTAGCGCCTCCTGCTGGCGGGTCGTAATCTTGTGGATTTCATTCAGCTTTTCCATAAAATGCTTCGGCAATTTTGACGTGGACTTGTTCACTTGCGGATTGCTAAGTCCTTTGTCTGACTTTTGGAAAGTCAGAACATCAGGAAAAGTACGTTAGTTTGTTATTTTTTTTTTTTTTACAGCGGGGAGACTTTACACTGATTCATTGTTTTTATTTTTCCCTTTTCTTGTTTCTTTCTTTTCTCTTTATTTATATATTTATGTTTATATTTTTCGAAGAGGGGTAAAGACGGAGTCAGTCAAACTCAATTCCCTGTTGTCATCGCAACTTGGCCAATAAAGTTTCTGATTCTGATTAACGGTGTTTCAGAAAAAATATCAACAATGTAAAAAGATAGGTATGAATTTTAAAACACTTTAATCAAACATCTCGCACATGCTCGACAAAAAAATGCACTTAACTGTTGTGCTATCAAACTGATTTACAGTGTACAGACCGCCAAAGAACAATATTGACTTTATAAATGAATTTGGGCAACTACTAGCAGAACTCATTATTAGAGCAGAGAAAATGGTTATACTCGCCGATTTTAACATTCACCTAGATGATGTTAGTGACTCTCTAACTCGCTCTTTTTATGATATTCTAAATTCCACTGGCTTTAAGCAAAATGTTATTGGCTCCACATAAGTTTAACCACACATTAGATTTGATTCTTTCATGCGATGTTGCCGTTCATGATGTAGATATAGTTTCGGTGAGTGGCTGCATTTCTGATCACTCTCAGAAAGTATTAATATAAATAATATAAATAATCAAACAAATGTCAGGATTTCGTAGTTAAAAGTTTCTTAACCTTTGACACAGATTTTAGCTCCAAGCTCAGTCTGTTCTCGCTCTGATAAGACTTAAGACAGAGACTGGAGATTGGAGACAGACGGGACAGTGCAATGAGCAATAAAAATTGTGTTTTATTATTCACTATACTAATGATAATTCTTACAATAATATTTTGAATTTGACAGAGATCTCTCACATCGTCCCACAACAATATTAAAATAGTGTACATTAATGTACAATGCTTTATAATAATAAAAAAAATAATTTAATAATAATTGTATTGATCATTTTTTATACTTTGTGTCCATTTCATTCATTTAACATATTTCATCTTGACAGCAGCCAAGTTTTTTGACAAATGTAAAAAATAAATTGTCGCAAAAAAATAACGCAATAGTTACTTTTATAACGATGTACCTCAATTACTAACTCAGTTTTTGTGAGAAGTAACTAGTAACTGTAACTAATTATTTTTTTACAGGAACGTTCCCAACACTGGACATGGATGATGCTTGAACTTCACCTCCTCGTGTTCCTCCAGCTGGAGCGCTTTCCGCTTCACATGCGCCTGCAGCTCCATGTGCTGCCGTCTCAGCCTGTCCAGCTTCTGTCGTCTGCACGCATTCTTCTCCTCTTTCTTGCGGAGGTCCGCTTGTAGTCGTCTCAGCTGATCCACGAGCTCATCACGCTGGGATGTGGCGGCTTTCACCTCCTGAACCAGTGGACTTATACACTCTGTTTACCAGGACGTTGTGACGTGAGCTCACCTGATTGGTCCGGTCCAGCACAGTCAGCGCTTCAATAACTTGCGTCTTAAGTCGTCTCAGCTCCTCTGCGATGCGCACAACCGTTCAGACACGGAGGTAAACGACCATCTGGCATCAGCTCGAAACCAACCTTCTAGTAGGTGATGAGCGACGGCCGTGTCTCTGCCACGTTCCTGCGCCTCCTTCAGCTTCTCCAGCTCTGAATGCAGTGTGTGGAGCTCCGCTTCAGCTTCGCTCACCTTTGTCTCCGTGACCTCCAGACACCTGAATTCAAGGTTCCCCAGTGTGAGGCTCTGGGTGAAAAGGCTGCATAGTCTAGTGCCCGGAAACGAAACACCTGCACCATTTTAAATTATAGCACTATACCAGGGGTGGCCAACCAGTCAGAAACTAAGAGCCACTTTTTTTCGATGTTAGAGCCACAAAGAGCTGCAAAGAGCCACATCATACACACGGGCACACATAAACATCATTCAATTTCTTAATCTTGTATGCATGCACACACACAGACCTCTGCTAACCCGGATTTAATGAAAATAACCACACCAACATGACAATATTAGTTATTTTTCAACAGTTAACATTGTGTGCATTTTTGACTCATGTCATGTGAAAGATTCTGAAGAGCCGCATGAAACTAGTTAAAGAGCCGCATGAGGCTCAAGAGCCACAGGTTGGCCACCCCTGCACTATACTGTTTATCTTGTAATGCTTTGGGTTTTTATTCTGTGTTTCACTCCTCTCCTGAGCGCTGAGTGCTGTACTTTTCGCCCGGAGGAGTGTCGGTGTCACCAAGATGGTGACGTCGATCAGATCGCTTGGCAAGTTGGCACCACCTAGGAGCTTCGGGTTCATTTTTTATGTCGCTCCTCTGGGCTTTCTGACGACCTGGTGCCGCTGTATCTATGTGGAGGGATGGAGCAGCCTCATTCGCCCTCAGAAGGGAGACATCTATCTGAATCATCATCACAATGGCTCGGAACAACCATCACAATGATTTTGTAGTGTTAGAATGCCAGAAGAGACTAGCACGACCATGCCAGTCGCATCCGGCCAGTGAGGTTTTTTTTTTACCTGGCCACAGTCTTATATTATATAACTGTAATAATAACAACATGTTCAATGACTAATATTAACAAACAGAAAGGCTGCATACGTTAGAAGCCTAGAACCGAACTGAACCTGCACCAAAGAATCCCTACTATTATTATTGTCTTAGATCCCTTCAAAGTGCCAATAGCTTTTGTTTTTGCTAGTTTCACTCCCCTGCTGAAGTCCTGAGTGATCCACATCTCAGCCGGAGAAGACGACGCTGCATCCCTGCCGGAGGAGTGTCGATACCCGTGAGATGGTAACAACGTCGATTGAGGAATGTCGTACCACAGAGAGTCGGGTTCTCCCTTGGTTTTTTCCTCTCACCCCGCCAGAGTGGTTTTGTTTTCCTAGCCACTGTCGCAATCTAGTTTGCTCTTGAAGACAGTGAAAGAACCCTTGCTCTTCTAGTCATAGCCCATAGTCTGAACAACAATAAACACTGGACATTTGTCTTTTTAACCGACAACTCTTGAGCATTGATGAGCATTGGACATTTTTCCCCCCTTTAATTCCGCATAGCGACCTTGCGTTGGTTTGGGACTAAGAAAAGAGCTAAATAAATGAACTTGAACTTGGCATATGTGCTTGCTCACTGTTCATAGTCATTATCTTAAACACCCACGAACAATGGAATAAACGCAACAATATTCTACTCTTACATTTTCACACGAACTGTGAAAAGCGCTTTACAAATGGACTGAACTTGAACATGGGCGTGACCCGGGCGAGGTGCGTCACCTCTGAGCGTGTGTCCGTCTGGCCTCCAGGTTCCTGCACTGCTCCTGCAGGCCGCCGCGCTCTCTCACCGCAGTGTCCGTTTGCTGCTGGAGGGCACTCAGCTCGACTCGTCCACTTTCCGTCGATTCTCTCACGTCACTTAGTTCTAGCAAAAAGAAACCAAACAAAACATTTCACAAAAAGTAGAAAACAATATATACGGAAATAATCAGTTTTGTTCGGCGGGAATTTCGTTAGCTGAGCCGCACTGTATTTGTAAAATGCCTAATTTGTGCCACACACCAATACCCTTTTACCCTTGAAACTTCCGTGGTGACAAGTCACAAATCTCTCTGTGTCACTATCTCTTTCTCTACTTCTGTCTGTCTGTCTCTCTCTCTCTCTCTCTCTGTCTCTCTCCCCCTTCCTCCTGCTCTGTCTTTTTCTCTCCCTGTTTCTCTCACTCTCTCTCTCCCTTCCTCGTTCTCTCTCTTTCTGTCGTTCTGTCTGTCCGTCTCTCTCTCTCTCTCCCTACCTCTCTCTCTCCCCCTTCCTACCGCTCTGTCTCTCTTTCTTGCTCTGTCTCTCTTTCTCTCCCTCTCTCTCTCCCTCTCTGTCTTTGTTGTTATGTCTGTCTGTCTCTCTCTCTCTCCCCCTCTTCATCTCTCTCCGTCCGTCTGTCTGTCCGTCAGTCCACCCCCTCTCTCTGTCTCTCTCTCTTTCTCTATCTCTCTAGTGAATACATATAAGTATTCATGTGCATATTTGAAATGTGTGTATATAAACACCACCCAAGTTTTTGAGCTTCTAAAATTTTAAAATGCGTACTTATATTTGCGTAAACACGGTATCTTTGGACACGCACCGGCTGTGTATTTGGTGATGTCTGTGCAGACGTTCTTCAGACGCTCTTCCTGGCATTGCTGCTCCTGCTTCAGCTGTTCCAGTCCCCTCTTCTTCTCAGACAGACAGGAGTTGAGCTGTCTCTCCTGCAAGGCCAGAGAGCGCACAGCCACACCCAGATCCTGCACGTCACCCGGAGACAAGCAGGGCAAAATTACATACGGTCATTTACAGACGACAAGGTTCACGTAGAATCTCTTATCAGTCTCTTATCTATCCATTCATCCATCTAACTATCTAGCTATCTGTGTATCTATCTCTCTTTGTATCTATCCATCTGTCCGTCCGTCCATCTGTCTGTCTGTCTGTCTATCTAAAGTAAAGCGAGTGAATTTATCAATATGGCCACTAGGGGTTGTATCAAAATTGTCACAATCCAGTGAAGTTTCACGCATACACACGCACACACACACACACACACACACAAACCCGGAGCTGTGTGAGAAAAGATTAGGAAGTAAACATTTATTGGAGTTGCGCATTATAATCTGGTGCCTTAAAAGTCCAAAAAACACGGTAAATGTGGTGAATGTGAGAAGCTGCGTGTAGACCTGAACTCGCCGGACGCTGTGGTCTTGTTGTATGGTTGCCTCCATCAGCTTCCTCCTCTGCTGCTCCACGCTTCCTTTTAGCTCCGCCTCTTCCTTATGACACAACTCTAGCTTTTTCTCCAGTTGAGACAGTGCTTCCTGCTTCAAGACCACCTGTAGTCAGAGAGATCCTCAATATTAAAACACCAATTTAATATTTCACCCTACATAGACTACCTACATATTAAATATAAGAACCCCTTTTTCCAATTTTAGAGGCTCGCTTGGTGCTTATATACGTATATTTCAAATATACAGGTAAATATAAGTGCCCACTTTTCAAGTCAGGAGCAATCACAAATAAATAGAGACACGAAATAACGAAAGCTTGCCTATGCAGTGACACTTAGCAGTGGCTGAAACACTCTGTTTTCTCTCTCTGTGAAAACCGAAATACACATATATGGACTAGTTTTGTCACAAGGTTTGATACTGAAAAATCTGAAATGATACACAGCTCGGGCTAAAAAGTATCGATACTAGCCGCGCTTCCGTTTCGAATAGCGTCTCTCACATGATAAATATTGTCAGATGCCAAGTGCCAAGTCTTTGCGAGGGGTTTTAGTCGAAGAATCTTGTTTTGTCTGAAACGTTTTTGAGATGTTAGTAACCGTTTCCATTATTCACATTAGTAAGTGTTTTGAAGTCTCGTTTTGTCGTTGTAACACAATCTGCCTCAAAGTGAAAAACGTCAGACCAACGCATCGAACACAGCAAACAGTAAATTATATGTAACAATTAACCCCATAATTCAGTAATGGTGTGATGCACGTTTGCACTTGTATTTACAGTGGATGTCTATGCGCTGGTCAATGATGAAGTTTAATTAAATCCCAAATCTAAATCAGTTTATACAAATACTGCTGTTCAACTCTGGTTCATGAAATGAGCAGATCTATGTACCAACAGCTTAATGAATGAGTGTGAAGTAATTTAGCTCATTTTAAAGACCTGGTCTAACAATAATAACAATAAACAACATTGCAAACAATGTTTGTTTGACTAACAATCTGCAGTGAAAACCCACTACACGACCAAGTTTTTTGAAAAACAAACAAAATACAGTATTGTACTCTTTTACTTTTACATATATTTTTGACCTGGAGTAGAGCTTCTACTAACAAAAATCAAATTTTGTTTAAATTTGTTTTTTTAAGCTTTTAAATAGAGATTTGTTTTCTTTCTAGAAAATCTACAAGATTGTGCCAGTATATTTATTTTGCCCCTTTGTCGTCTTGGTATTTTGGTCGCATTTTCATGTATCATTCGTCTTGTGTTTTTAATTAAAAAAAAACAACAAAAAAAAGGCCTGAACATTGTTGCAGTTTTTCCCCATGGTATCAAAGTATCGCTACTTTTTAAAGTATTGTGATCTCATCTTGATTGAGGATTTTAAGATTTCATTGCCGGAAAGAATTGTTGTCTATTTAAATGAGAAGAAAGTATCAACGCTCGCCGAGGCTGCGGTCTGCGCTGATGAATTTACGTTAATGCACAAAAATGCATTTGTTACACGTCGTGAAACACAAACATATGTTAGTTCAGAGAAAACTGCCAAGACACCAAACTCGTCTATGCCGGTGATACCAATCAAATCTCGTGAATGTTTTTACTGCCATGAATTTGGTCACATGATTGGGACCTGTCCAGTTCTTAAAAAGTGAGATAATAAGGTAAGGTTTGCTAAGAGTGTCGGTTTCGTTAAAACAATTTGTTCTGAGGCATCAGAACAGGCATCAGGCATACAAACCTTTTTTGTGTGAAAGAATGATTTCTCTTAGTAGGTCAAATGCTTTTGTCCCTGTGAAGATGTTACGGGACACTGGGGCTAGTCAGTCATTTGTTCTAGCTGATGTGTTGCCTTTTTCTGCAAACAGCTAATGCACATCGGATGTACTGGTTCAAGGTATTGAATTAGGGGTGTTCAAAGTTCCATTGCATAATGTGTAAATCAGATCAGGTTTAGTAACTGGTCTTTTCAGACTGGCAGTCGACCCAAATTGCCTGTGAGTGGTGTTGTCTTAATCATTGGTAATGATTTGGCAGGTGGAAAAGTACTTTCACTTCCAGAAGTAATTGATGATTATGTGTGTGATTCAGTCTCATCTGTTGACTTAAAGTCACAATTTCCTTCAGTTTTCAGTGCATGTGCAGTTACACGCGCACAAGCGCACAAATACGGTCCTGTTGACCTTACTGAGACATTTCTGACACACATTAATAACCCTACATATGATCTCAACCAGAGTCGCAGCCAACAGCTATTTCTAAGATGAAGTCCGTGGAGACATTCTTTCGCGTTGATAAATCAACCATCTCAGATGAACAGGAGAAAGACCCATCGCTGTCACGCTGTCGAACTTCTGCATTTGCCATGTCAATCATGGTGAACAAACCTGTTGGTTATTTTTGGGATCATGTTGTGATGAAAAGAAAATGGTTTCCGTCAAGATCTGATGGTTTCGGTTGGGACACGGTTTATCATTTAGTGGTTCCAAAATGTTTACGCAACCAGGTTTTGAGTGTAGCTCATCATGACATTGCTGGTCATTTGGGCATTACAAAAACATATCACCGAATTTTGCGGTATTTCTTTTGGCCAAGAATGAAGTCTGATGTAGTCCAGTACTGTCGCTCCTGCCTCACGTGTCAAGTGGTGGGGAAGCCATATCAGACTATCCTACCCGCACCTCTGAAACCTATCCCAGTGATAGGGGAACCCTTTGCATGTGTGATTTAAGTAGGGATGTACCGAATATTCGGCCACCGAAAATTTTTGTCCGAAAATGGCCAAAAAGTGTATTTTCGGTTTTCGGCCGAAACACTTTTATTACCGAAACAACACGGCCGAAAGTTGATGACGTAAGCAGAGACCGCGAGAGCTGCACGCGAACATTGGCTGCATAACATCACAAGCTCCCCGCGACATTCACTTCACACGAGTGGCTCTTAATAGAGAACAGTCTCTCTCTTCTTACTCTGTTTGAGCAGCAAACTAAAGAGATCAGGTCATCTGATGCGTCTCTAGCGGACGTTATTACTTTTATCGCACGGTAAAAACCATGAAAAGTCCACGCTTAGAGTCTGTCAGCGCTGTAGAAATATGTTTGAATCCTCTGAACTTCATCGCGACTGTACTTGATCCGCGTTATAAAGAGCAGCGCGCGTGAGAAATAATACCGGCAACGATGCACAGAACCGGCGCGGAGCAGAGCAGAAAACGGACTCATCTCTATGCACCAGATGAAGGGTTTGCACCATCATTGTCTGATATGTTCAGTGAAATCCTGCAAGAAAGTACCTCTAATAATACTAGTACGTACACACAAAAAAAAATTGTACCTTTAAGGTACATTTGTCACAAAAGTACCCCATAAGGTACATAAATGGACCATACGGTGACAATAATGGTCCTTTGACTATTTGTAAAGGTACAAAATCCCTGCTGACAGAAAGAGGTACACATTTGTACCTTTCACAGCTTTTGCTTCAACATTAAATCAGTGACGCCATTTTACCTCACACGGATCACGGCACAGGGCGGGCGGCTGGAAGGTGAGCTGTTTGTCTTTCTATGCTCAAAAATATGATTTAAAATAAGGATATTTAATAAGCACTAACCAAATACTCTGTTAGGATTTAGGTCGCCGCTGAAAGTTCAGTTTGGAAGGAAGCAAAAGTACGTGAATGTTTCCCACACAGATTTGAAACTTTCCGATATTTTGGAGGAAAGTAAGCACAAATGTTTTTTCTTTTACATGTATTAAACTGACAGTTTTGGTGACGTTTGAACATCCACTAAATGTGATGTTGTTTCGTTTATAGCCTTCGTTAAGTTCGGCGTCAGCGTGTCCACCTGAGGCTCGTTGTGAGGAGTTATGGCGAGTCTGTCACGGAGATAGACGAGGACAAGGACGTGTTCGAGGAGGGTTTAAGCAACGGAGTTTGGGCGTTTTCCTAATACGGTTGCCAGATTCTTCAAACGGTAACGTTATTCATAAAATAGTATGTCGTTTCGCTGTTGCATGTGGCGCGGTTGTGTGTGCGCGCGCGCGCGTTTGTGTGTGTGTGTGTGTGTGTGTGTGTGTGTGTGTGTGTGTGTGTGTGTGTGTGTGTGTGTGTGTGTGTGTGTGTGTGTTTGTGCGCGCGCGCGCGCCAAAAGAGTGTCGATTTTACTCCTGCCGGTGTTTCAAAAGAATCGCAGAAAGTCAACGCCTGGTTTTGGTTTATATTTTGTCATGTAATAAGGTTCACATTTAAGGTTAAAAATCTTTTAATGCACCAATACATTTTACTAGACAATTACACTCTCAGAATGTTTGTTTGGGTGGTTAAATGTGCTTTGCAACTTTGCAGATTATTAAAACAATTCTCCAAAAAGAAAAACGGCCTGGTGGAATCATCAGAGAGAAGAACAGAACCAAAAGCTTCTCAACAGGAGAAAGATGGTCAATGTTCTGACTGCAGATAGGACAGAGCAGAACAGGTAACTGCTTCTTAGTCCAGTGTAACGTGTTTACAGCAAGGAAAAGTGAATATAAAACGTTACCAAAAATCAATTTATTTGAATTTCATGGAGGGCAAATTAGGTGACAGTCTTGTGAAATGCTCAGTCAATAATTTTCAGTACCACTGTTTTACAATAAATATGTTTAATTTAATTTCCATTTTTTCTGCATTTTGCAGTTCATCGCCACTGAATCAAGTGAGAGAACTTAATGCTAAAGGAATCATTCATCATAAAGATTGTTCATGATTCAAGAAGATGCAGTGATGTGTTCACCGAATACCCATTTTTCAATCAAAGGCCTGGTAAGATCAATTTAATATTATTATTAATAATAATAATAATAAGGTGATTTTGATTTCATTTTTGATACATTGCACTTGGTTGTTATTTGTGCTTTGGTGTGTTTTACAGATTTGTAAAGAGCTGGATTTTTGGTGAAAAGGGCAGTTTTTAAGTGGCCAACAACATTTATGCAGAAAGTTATTCAGCAGAGCAAAGGACTTCACCCCTACCAAGAACTTCTGGACCTGATTCATTGTTTAGATTCAGCTGTGGACGCCGAATCCTTAACAATCGACGGTAAACAGGTTTCTAACAAATTAATAATATTAGTTTGTATAGTAGTTATTGTTTTTGTTTTTTTTTTCCAAACCAACAGTGTCTCTTAGGATGGGGTTGCGGTCTTGCCTACATTCTTCTTCTGCTTCACCTAATTCCACCATCATCAGGTGGCAAGAGACCGGGAAAAATGTCGGTATCTCAAGCTGAGAACCACATTGTGAAAAAAAGGTAAAATTGTCAATTTCCACTTCCAATCACGTTGTATTTGTTGAAAAACTGTTGTGTAATCACAGAAAATGACTGTTTATGCGTTGTCTTGTTTTCTTTATAGGCAGGAACTAGCGTAGATGAACATCGGAACTCAAGCGCACCCAGCCCTATCTGCTCGCTGTGAGGATGAAGAAAAGCTGCGTTCATCGATACGACATCATCCTCAACAAAAGAGCTAGAGTAGACCATGCAAGTCAGTGAGTGGTCCAGCTGCCTTCGACCAACTGTTCAGTGCCCATTTTGTTCATGGTGTCTCGTGCGAGAAGGTACTTCACAACATGTTCACCTTCATACAAACAACTGTGAAATTGACATTGACGTTAAAGAGAGTCCAAGACTTGCAGAACTTCGAGCCCGATTTTTACATTAGAGGGGAATGACAGCTCAAATGATTCGATTTGTTTATTCTAGCACTTTTTTTTCCAAATGTAGGTTTTATTTCAAATGTTTTTTTCATATTTTAATTGCCTTGAAAAAAAAACACACATTTTTGGTTAATCTCTGACGGAATTGAAACACATTTCATGTTGAAGTATTTACAAATAATTGATATTCTGACTTTGTGTTTAATGAATGATCTTAATATGTACACTAAATGTTAGGTTCTTTAATAAATATCAATGAATTAATTACTGTTTGTCTCATTCATTCAAAGGTATGATTTTGTTCTGATAAAGGTATAAAATGACATGTCACTCCAGCGGTACCTTTTTAGGTACCCATGCTGTACCTTTCCAGTGGGTACATTTTTGTACCTTGATATAAAGGTACGATTTAGTTTTTAGGGGTACAAATACAGTCCTTTAGAGGTACAGATGTAAAGGTACAAAATTGTACCATTGTCAAAGGTCCAGAATTGGACCCTACAAAAGGTACAGCTGGGGCGACAAAGCTTTTGTACCTTTAAAGGTCCATTTTTGTACCTTGATTTTTTTGTGTGTAGGCTATTTTGTTTTAGGCTACTTTATATGTGACAGATTGTATATTTCTGCAAGATGTATATTTTTTATCCACTGGCCTTATTTAAATACAGTCTCAAATCTTTCTCAATCTTTCTCAGATGTCAAGCTCAACATCAACCTATTTATACGATTATTAAGACCTGCAGAGGAATGGTTGTGTCCTTTGCACTTGTTCTGAATGCACTTTAAACTTAAATGCAATTTTTAATGGAGGAACTTTAATTTTCACAACATTTCAGCAGGCCACTAGGTTAGTTAAACATTTTAGTTTGAATTATATTTTATACTCTTGAGTGTTGCATTATACTTTATAAATATTTGCATATTTGTAACACATTTTGTTTCATGTATTCTTTGAAAGTTCATTATTAATGCGTGCAATTGCAATGCCTTAGTTTTAGTAAAGTTAGTACACCATCATAGCAATATTCTGTCGGTTTTTCGGTTTTCGGCCAGGCTTTCCTCTTTTTCGGTTTTCGGTTTCGGCCAAGAATTTTCATTTCGGTGCATCACTAGATTTAAGATTGTGTTGGTCCATTACCCAGGACAAAGTCTGGTTTTATGTATTTGCTAACAATTATGTGCACCACTACTCGCTATCCAGAGCAGTACCTCGGCGCACTCTGAAGGCAAAATCTGTTGTGAAGGCTCTCATATCCTTCTTTTATATATTTGGTTTTCTGCAAGTGATCCAAACTGATCAGGGAAATAATTTCATGTCACGCCTTTTAGCTCAGGTACTAAATCAGATGAAGATTAAGCACGTTACATCTAGCCCAAAGCACTAAACGGTTTAGCTCCTCTATATCTCAGTGAGCTCATCACTTACTACGAGCCTACACGACTGCTGCGCTCTCAAAACTCCGGCCAGCTTATAATACCGCGAATCTCTAAAATCTACCAGGGAGGAANTGTCATAACCGCAGCCACATAGTTAACACCAACAATCCAGACGATACATTGAATAAAAAGCAACAGTTCTCTTACATATTTACATGTGCGCTTTGAGACAGTTAAAACTGTGAAAAGCGCCCTACAAATACTCATTATTATTATTATTATTATTATTAACTGGCCTGAAACGCAAGGTGCACTTGAACAATTTCATCAAACTCTAAAGTCAATGCTCAGCAAGTTTTGTGCAGAGTCAAAGAAAGACTGGGACGAGGGGTTGCCTTTTCTGATGTTTGCGATACATGAATCAGTTCAGGAGTCACTGGGATTTAGCCCAGCTGAAATGGTGTTTGGTCACGTGGTGCGAGGTTCACTTGGGATGTGGAAGGAGAGCTGGCTCTCTGAAACTCCTGTGAATTATAATTTGTTGAACTATGTGTGTTCTTTCCATCAGCGACTGCAGGATGCCTGTCGTTTAGCCCAAACGCAGTCGAAGATAAAAGCTCATGCAGATAAAACGGCTTATAAAGTGATAAAACGGTGTAAGTTTTGTGAAGGTGATAAAGTTTGAATCTTGTTACCAATTCCAGGTTCTGCACTAGAAGCGAACTTTTCGGGTCCTTATGTGATTGAAAAGCAAGTAAATGACACTAATTATGTTGTTCAAACCCCGGAATGAAAAAGGAAAAGCCGTGTGTGTCGTGTGAATATGTTTAAGGCTTATGTGAGTAGAGAGGTAGAGTTCGAAAGTTTGACCATACCTGTAGTTTCCGTTTTGACTATCAGACTATCAGTTTAAACTATCAGTTTAAAACCAGAGGATGGTTTTAAACTTCATGACCCTATGATTTGTGGTGGTAGCCTGGCCAATTCCACAACGTTAGCAAATCTGACTACGCATTTGTCACATCTGAATGATCCTCAGCAAACGGACATACTGTAACTCAACTGATTCATGCTTTTCTGCAGTTATTTTCAGATGTACCAAAACGCTGTGTTAAAGCATGACAATGATGTTGGTGATCACCCACCCATCAAGCAAGGTGCGTACTGTCTGAATCCGTTAAAACGTGAGCTAATAGAGGCCAAGGTGAAATATCTTGTTGAAAATGAACTTGCTTTTCCAAGCTCAAGTGCATGGAGCTCACCATGTTTGTTGGTCCCAAAACCGAACGTGGTTTTTGTTATTTCCGTGTTTTGTTTGGAGTGGCCCTGGAACTTTGCGCGACACCTGCCAGCATCCCATTGGCCCATCCTGGACGGGGCTGGCCTATAAAAGACGCCCCGGAACAGCTGTCGCTGAGCTCATTGTGTGTTTAACCCGTTCGGTTAAGAGCTCCAGGTACTCGCTCCTGTCTGATCCTGTGTTACTCTGTGTGTGTGAGTGAAAATTTTTGAGCAAAGTTACGTGTCCTGCCCTTTTTGTTTTTGTAAACCACCCATTTGACTTTGTTTATGGTAAGGGAATAAGGTTAATTTTCTTGTATTTATTTTGTTGCGGGTTGGTTCCGGTTATTAAGTTATATTTATTTTCCAGTGTGCTTTGTTTGTTATCTTGGCAATTTTTACACTTTTTCTGTTTTCGGATTTAAAATTCATGTGGAAAAATAAACCACTTCATCACAAATCATCATCAACTCTTTCAGAATTCACCTCTAGACAAACGAAACGTAACAGTATTGAAGATGAAAGTGCAAGTATCACGACAACACTAATATGGACATTTCAAGCTAAATCATAAAAAATGTAAAAAAAAGTATCGTTAAGTGAAGTATTAATATTAAGTAGGGTGACCAAACTTGTCCTCTTTTTACCGATTTTATAAGTTTCCAAAAATGTTCGGGTTTTACTCTTTTTCATCTCGCGGGTTCAGGAACATTATGCGTGTAGGACTGGTGCTTTGCAGAAAAAACACGGTACGTTTTTGGCAATGAAATTACCTTGATGCTGCTGCATATTATATATATACACACACACACACACAGTATAAGATAAGATAAGAAAGCCCTTTTTTCGTCCTACGGTGGGGAAATTTCCTTGTTACAGCAGCACTAAGAAACATAAGCAGCATCAAAAAAGTACATACAGCTTAAAAAAAAAACTGTTCAATAAGATGTTATAGAATATAGAATGAAAAAATATGATATACAGTGGGGTGAAAAACTATTTGCCCCTTCCTGACTTTTTATTCTTTTGCATGTTTGTCACACAAAATGTTACTGATCATCGAACACATTGTGGTGACTGTACATAATTCACCCATGTAATAATCTTTGTGTTACATTGCCAAAGGCAGTTCTGTTTCTTCTCCCGTTGGGAGTTGAGTGCTGACATCATAGTGACGTATAACGCGCGTGCCGGAAGTATTACACTTGTTGGAAGTGTTGAATAAACGACACACGCGTTAGTGTGCTCAAAACCAGGATATCGCTTTTATCCTTTTCTTTCGCACCTTCCACACTGGTGACCCCAACGTTTACCTGTTGGACGTATCCACAGCAACTACAATGACCGCAAACGCCGTCACGCTCAAGCTTCCTGAGTTCTGGGAATCCTCCGCTTCGGCCTGGTTCGCGCAGACGGAAGCACAGTTCACGTTGCGAGAGATCACAGCAGACGCCACGAAATACTACTACGTGGTATCGGCATTAAGCAGCTCAGTGGCGGCCAGAGTTGTGCATTTGTTTAAACATCCGCCAGCAACGGAGAAATATGCCACACTTAAGACGCAGCTGCTGAAAACTTTTGAACTCTCCGACGCCGAGAGAGCCAACCGGCTTTTCTCTCTACAAGGACTGGGCGACAGCAAACCTTCTGAGATGATGGACAGAATGTTAGACCTTCTAGGTGAGCACGCGCCAGATTTTCTTTTTATTCAGCTGTTTTTGCGTCAGCTCCCGGCACAAGTGCGCGCAGCTTTAGCCAACACAACCATCACAGACTGTAGGGCGCTCGCTGAGGAGGCTGATAAATTTTTCCTGGCGACCCAACAACCCTGTGTAGCTGCCGTTTTGCCCGCACACGAGACTGCTGCTCTTCCAGAACCATCTGCACTTGTCGCTGCTACGACGTCGCGGCCGCAGCAGACTCACGGCTTGTGTTTTTATCATGCAAAGTTCGGAGCTAAAGCTAAGCGCTGCCTTCCTCCATGCAACTTCAGCAAACCGGGAAACGCCAAGGCCGGCGCACATTAGTAGCCATGAGCGTCGGCCACACAGACGGGCTACTTTTCATCAAAGACAGTTTATCTGGACGGCGTTTCCTGTGTGACACGGGCGCACAACGGAGTGTTCTGCCGGCATCCGCGCTGGATACTGCAGCCGACAGCCACGGGCCGCCTATGGAGGCCGCTAACGGCACCACTATCCGCACGTATGGCACAAGATATGTGGAACTGTGTTTCGGAGGACAGCGTTTCACCTGGAATTTTGTCATCGCAAAAGTGGCTTTTCCGTTATTAGGATCGGATTTTTTGTGCGCTCATGGACTGTTGGTGGACATTAAGAACCGCCGCTTGATTGACGCGGTAACGTTTTGTTCTTACGCATGCACTTTTCGCCTCGGTGACTCCGTCAAGCTTTCCGGGATGTTTCCTGCTGCAGATGCGTTCGGCTCATTGCTCGCTGAATTCCCAGCCCTCACGCAGCCCACGTTTTCAGCATCGACAGCGAAGCACGGAGTGCAGCACCACATAACCACCACCGGCCCTCCGGTCTACGCTCGTGCGCGCCGACTCGACCCCAACAAGTTGGCTGTGGCCAGGGCGGAGTTTGACAGCATGGAGCACTTGGGCATTGTTCGGCGTTCCAACAGCCCGTGGGCATCTCCACTCCATATCGTCCCCAAGCCTGGTGGCGGTTGGCGCCCGTGCGGTGACTATCGCCGGCTGAACGATGCCACAACACCAGACCGTTACCCCATTCCACACGTCCAGGACTTTTCCACACATTTGGCAGGCAAGACCATTTTTTCCAAGGTCGACCTGGTCCGTGGTTACCATCAGGTGCCTGTGCATCCATCGGACGTTCCTAAAACGGCGGTTATCACACCGTTTGGTTTGTTCGAGTTTCTTCGCATGCCTTTCGGACTTAAAAATGCTGCTCAGACTTTTCAGCGCCTCATGGACTCTGTGTTGCGTGACCTGCCTTTCCTTTTTGTTTACTTGGATGACATACTGGTGGCGAGCGACTCCAAGCCTGAACATCTGGCACATCTTCGAATACTTTTCGAACGACTCAACCAGCACGGATTGATTGTCAACGCAACCAAGTGTCAGTTCGGTCTGTCATCCATTGATTTTCTTGGCCACAGAGTCACAAAGGACGGAGCTGTTCCTCTACCGTCAAAAGTCGAGGCCGTTGCACAGTTCCCACGTCCCCTCACGGTCAAGTCTCTGCAGGAGTTTCTGGGCATGGTGAACTTTTACCACCGTTTCATTCCTCAGGCGGCCCAACTCATGCTACCGCTTTATGAAGCTCTGAAAGGTAAAGGACAGAAACACACTGTGGATTGGTCTGTGGACGCGGATAAGGCATTTACGGACACAAAGGCAGCCCTGGCTAACGCTGCCATGTTGGCACACCCATCACCCACGGCCCCAATTTCCATCACTACAGACACTTCGGATTATGCAGTCGGTGCTGTGTATGAACAATGGGTGGGTGGCGCTTGGCAGCCGCTCGCTTTCTTTAGCCGACAGTTACGCCCCAGCGAGCGAAAGTACAGCACTTTTGACAGGGAACTACTCGGCCTCTACCTGGCCATCAGGCACTTCCGTTCACTGTTGGAAGGACGGCCGTTCACCGCTTTCGTGGACCACAAGCCGCTGACCTTCGCCATGGCCAAAGTGGCACAACCTTGGTCTGCCCGCCAACAACGCCAGCTGTCTTACATCTCTGAGTTCACAACAGATTTGCAGCACGTTTCGGGAAAAAGCAACTGCGTCGCTGACTGCCTCTCTCGAGCGGTGGTGGGAGCCGTTCATCTGGGTCTAGACTACAACCGCATGGCTGCTGATCAGGCCACTGATCCGGATGTACAGCGTCTCAAATCTTCCACTACCGGCTTAAAGATCGAGGACGTTCTCTTTGATGAGGCAGGTGTTACGCTCTTGTGTGATGTGTCCACAGGAACACCGCGGCCGGTCGTTCCCTCGCAATGGAGGCGACAGGTGTTCGCTGCCATCCACAACCTTTCCCATCCTGGCACGAAAGCGTCACAGAGGCTGGTGGCGGCTAAATTCGTGTGGCCGGGCCTCAAGAAGGAGGTGGGAGACTGGGCCAACACATGTGTCGACTGTCAGCGGGCCAAAATACATCGTCACACCAAAGCCCCTCTGGAGCCTTTCCAGGTGCCAGAACGACGGTTCGATCATGTCAATATAGACCTAGTCGGCCCTCTCCCTAACTCTCACGGCTACACCCACCTGCTGACCATGGTGGATCGGACCACGCGTTGGCCTGAGGTCACACCACTTTCTGCGACCACATCTGCGGAAGTGGCAAGAGCATTCATCGCCACCTGGGTTGCCTGATTTGGCACCCCTGCAGACATCTCAAAGGCAGCTGTCAAAGGCAGTTCTGTTTGTTCTCCCGTTGGGAGTTGAGTGCTGACGTCATAGTGACGTATAACGCGCGTGCCGGAAGTATTACAGTTGTTGGAAGTGTTGAATAAACGACACACGCGTTCGTGTGCTCAAACCAGGATATCGCTTTTATCCTTTTTATTCGCACCTTGCACAACATTTTGATATTAGTCAAAGATAACAAAAGTAAACACATAATGCAGTTTTTAAATGAATGGTTCTATTATTTAGTGAGAAAAAAAAATCCAAACCCACATAGCCCTGTGTGAAAAGAGATTTTGATATTAAAGCTGTAATTAAACATTATTGTTTTTTTTTTTAAAGTCAGACTATTATTTTGTTACAAGTTTTTACAGATTTTATTTACTTTATCACAGAAGCAAATATGGTCACCCTAAAATTAAGTATTAACCAGGTTAACGCATATTCGTAGATTTTTTTTTTTTTTGCCTAAAAAATCAGAGGGGTGTTTATATTTAGGTAAATACAGTAAAGTGCTGCTGGAACCTGAGAGCAGAGTTGGTTGAGTTCTGACAGACGTTCGGTCAAGCTGTTTTCCGTCTCTCTGCAGCTGTCCAGAAGCTTTGCTTGGAGGTCTCGACTACGTCTGAGATCTTCTTCAACGGCTTCAAGCCTGAGTACAAAGACAGATCCACCGCATCATCTCAGCCTCCATGACACTTGTTTGCGCTAGAACACAACGACGGCTAGAACACCTAGCGCTTGCGCTCTCCAGCTTGGAGCCGACTTCCTGAAACTGTGTGTGGCGACGTGCCAGCGCCGTCTCCACTTCCTGCAGCGTGTGTTCCTTCTCCATCCTCCTTTCCTGCATCTCCACGACGTCTTCCTGAAGGCTCCTGAGAAGACACGTTTACCCAGGTCAGATGGACAAGACAGTCATGGCCGAAATAAAGAAGAATGGAATCAAAGCAGCCAAGTGGCTTTCTAAGCCTGTATAACTGGAAACTATTTACACTTTTGAATATGTTTGAATGTATTTTTATGCATAATAATCACACAAACGGCGATAACGGTACTGAAAGTGGCGCATGTGTACCTGAGCTGGTGTTGAACGCGCCCGAGCTGAGTGGCGTTCAGGCGAGTCGTCTCCTCCATCTCCTCTAGATGTTTCTGAGCATCGGCGCAGCGTTGCACATCTGCTCTAGTCTGCAAGTGAACACCAGTATTACCTTCACACTTCATTTGGCTGGTAGTTACAAGTTTACTTTATTGTCACTACACACAGTACGACAAAATTGTAGTGAAATTGTTGGAGAGGTGGTATTGTGAGTTAAAATACAAAATCTAAGACAAGTACGGTGGTACCCCGACTCACGTAATTAATCCGTGTCGACGGCCGTTTCGTTAGGCGGGAATTTCTTTAGCTGAGCCGCATTTTAAATGCAATTCGTCTAATCCGTGCCATGAGTTCGTGAATTAAATTTTTTTTACAAATACAGTACTCCCTCGCTACTTCGCGGTTCGACTATCGTGAATCTGTTTCGCAGATTTTTTTTTTTTATTACATATATTCGCGGATTAATTTTTTATTATCCACTGATATAGACCACTGATATAGAGTGTAAAACCCAGCAAGATTAGTGCACTCGCATCGAATTTCTGTCAGTTTATTTGCATGTTTTTTTATGGGGAAAATTTGTTGTGTTAGTCAATTTGATACTGCTTCAAACTCCCGCTGAGTAAGTGAGTGTGTGAATGTGTCCGCTCCTCACAGAGCCGCGCGGGTCTATTTATAGCAACGGCAGACGCGCAGAAGCCAATCTAAGAGAATACCAGCTCATTTTATATTTTGTAAGCAATACATTTGAAACTAACCAGTGGTTTAGTTGTCGTTTTTTGTTTATTTGATGTGCGTGAGAATTAAACAACTGTTTTTATTACTTCTGGACTTTCATTCATGCCTGCTCGCTGTAAGACCAAGACGCGCTTGTTTCATATAGCAAATTTTTTTTTCGCAACTCTTTACTCTGGTTTTTCGTTAGTAACGACATTCGTAAGTCTTACAAAATGTCGAAATTAATGTCAAAATGTCTTACGAAATTAATCCGTGATGACCGTCATTTAGTTTAGAAATTTCGTTAGCTGAGCAGCATTTTACATGTAATCCATCTAATTCATGCCATGACTTTGTGAAATCTGAGCTTTTTTATAAAGGACAAATGGACAAACTTTTATAAAGGAATTCAGCCCCTACAACAGCTCCTGTTTTTGTTTTAATACTTTCTTTTGTTTTTGTTAGAATTCCCTTCTTTATTTCGTTAATTACCATAAAACCTCTAATAGAACGCCATGCCGGTCTAATTTTCAACTCTTCCGTCCGGGGGGCGCTCTATTAGAAGGGGCGTTCTTCTAGAGGTTCCGTTCTATCAGAGGTTTCACGGTATGTGTGTTATTTTTCTGTGTTTTACTTGTTTTCCTTTTTTTTACCTGCTGTTGTAAAATGCAATTTCCCCACTAATAAAGGCATTTAAATTACCAATTCTCTTGTTTCTCGAAGTTGACTGTGCACCTTATAATCAAATTAATCAGATATATACAAATTTGAGCTACAGACTTCTGGATAAAATGAGAATCGCCACTTTTTTTTCTCAGAATAAAGATCAAAATTATTTCAAAATTCTGGATTATTTTTATTTTATAGATTTAATTTAAATTTTTAAAATTTAACCCTGAACATCAGGTTGTCAAACAGCAATAGAACAACACGTACTTCTTTTTGCTAATGTTAAGGGGGTCAATTTGACCCAAATTATTATGCCATTAAGTGTCAAAAACCAAAAAGTTCCCCAAACAGCGTGTGTGTGTGACAAGGGTGTATTACGTCTCATTGTTGCAAAGAAACAAATAGTATCTGATCTTTCTGACTCTTTTTAGCTTTCATTTAGTTATCAAATTTACCCGAACATTATCTTTGTAACACAAACATTTAGTGGCCGTTAATTTGCAAATATACACTGGCGGGCAAAATTAGAGAACAATGTATGAACAACTACACAGTTCTGGAAATAATGTCATCTTCACTGCTCAAAATTTTAAGGAGTCAGTGTCTTGTTTGTACCGTGCTACCAGAACACTTTTTCCAGAAAATAACTAAGGCATTTCAACAAAAAACTTTATTTTGCCAAAAAACACACTGAGCAAAATTAGAGAACAACAATGACTGTTGCATGGAAAAAGACTATAACAAAATATTCTGAAGGTGACAACAGTCAACAATTAGTAAAAAGTGTGCAGGCCTCTGCTCTGAAGAACTTCAGCACATCTGCGGCCACAGGACAGCACTGGTCTACCACACTGCTCTGGTGTGATGTTGGTCCACTCTTCTTCCAGTCTCCTTCACAGTTCACTGACTGTATTGGGCTTTTTGGCCAAGACTTTGTCGCCAAGATTCTTCTAGAGGTTCTCTATTAGTTTGAGATCAGGACTCTGCAGGATATGACATTATTTCAACGTTCTCAGTTTCAAGGAACGGCTTTACCCGTGTAGCTGTGTGACATGGAGCATTGTCCTGCATGAACACTGCGGGCTGATTGGGTGATGAACTCATGGAAAGAATCATTTGTTTGTTTCAGAATGTTCTGAGAACCTTTGTCTTCACTCTGCCATGTATCTGTATAAGACGCCCAACACCTGCTGCAGAAAGCATGGCCCAAACCATCACACTTCCTCCTCCACCTTTCACCCACTTCTTTACACTCTTTGGGTTCTTTCTCCAGTTTGTCGCTGAACATAATGTTTCCCATCAGAGCCAAATAAATTAAACTTACTTTCATCCCTGAAGTGAACTTTGGACCAGTTCTCCCAGTTTTAGTCCAAATGCTCTTTAACGTCGAGACACTGTATGTCGAGACAGATCTTTACCGTGTTCAGTGCTGAACTGCTGAGCAATTCCAGCTGCAGTGTGGAAACAATTGCCCATTGAGAACCTCCGCAGTATCCTGTCCTCTCTTGTTTTTATCACAGATTTGGAACGACCATCGTGTCTTGTCATTGCTGATAAAGTCATCCAATTGACCTTCATATGGACAAACTGCTGTCGGAGGCTTTCAGTCAGTTTTGAATAGCCCACCATCTTGCAGAGTCAGTGAAACTGGGAGTTAGGCTGCCAGTTAAATAGGGATTGACGAATAATGAATAAAATTACACCTGGTGGCAGATTAACACCAATAACTGGGGGGTATCTGAAAGTGTTCTCTAATTTTGATCAGTGTGTTTTCTGCAAAATAAAGGTTTTTGTTGAAATGTCTTAGTTATTTTCTGGAAAAAGTGTTCTGGTAGCACAGTATAGACAGGACACATACTCCTTCAACTGTTGAGCAGTGAAGAAGACTTTATTTCAGAATTGTGTAGTTGTTTATACATTGTTCTCTAATTTTGCCCGCCAGTGTATAAGCACCCACTAAGCTTTTCAGTGTCTAAAATTGGAAACAAATGTTGCTTATATTTGCGTAAATACGGTATATATCTTTGTTAACATTTTAAATACTGATGACCTTTGCCTGGGTTTCGTTCAGCTTGTCTTCGGCGTGTCGTAGCTCGGCTCGGTGCTTCAGCAGCGTCATCTCCACACTCTTCAGCTCTCCCAGCATGCACTGCTCCTCCTCCACCTGAGATACGGAGCATTCCAGTCCCTTCCTGATGAAGCAAACAAACACATCATCTACATCGTGTCATACAAGATCTGGTACGAAGTGCTAGCCGATGCTAACGTGTGATGCTGCAAGTCGCGAACGCTTCGGTGCAAGCATCTGATTTCCTGCTGCAGACCCGCCGTCGTTTCCCGCAGCGCCATCTGATCTCTCTGACGACGGTGTTTGCCCGCACGGTTCTCTCTCAGCCGTCGTTCAGCTTTCTCCAGATCTCGCTCCTGTCAAACACAGAATAATGGGGCCTTACTTTGAAATCAATACGTTTTCCCGAAACTGTACGTTTCGACAGTACAAAAATGTCAAAATCAGACTTTATAGTTGAGCAAAGGTGTTGATCAGGGGTATTCAATTAACATTTAAGGTCCACAATTATTGTGAAAACAAAGGTCCAGAAGTATATATACAGGTGCTGGTCATAAAATTAGAATATCATCAAAAAGTTGATTTATTTCACTAATTCCATTCAAAAAGTGAAACTTGTATTTATATTCATTCATTACACACAGACTGATATATTTCAAATGTTTATTTACTTTAATAGTGATGATTATAACTGAAACCAACAAAAACCCCAAATTCGGTATCTCAGAAAATTTGAATATTATTGAATACCATTACAAAGAAAGGATTTTTAGAAATGTTGGCCAACTGAAAAGTATCAGCATGAAAAGTATGAGCATGTATACTCAATACTTAGTCAGGGCTTCTTTTGCCTGAATTACTGCAGCATTGTGGCGTGGCATGGAGTCAATCGGTCTGTGGCACTGCTCAGGTGTTATGAGAGCCCAGGTTGCTGTGATAGTGGCCTTCAGCTCTTCTGCATTGTTGGGTCTGGCCAGATTGCATCTTCCTCCTCACAATGCCTCATACATTTTCTATGGGGTTAAGGTCAGGTGGATTTTCTTGCCAATCAAGAACATAGATACCATGGTCCTTAAAACAGGTACTGGTAGCTTTGGCACTGTGTGCAGGTGCCAAGTCCTGTTGGAAAATGAAATCTGCTTCTCCATAAAGTTGTTCTCTCAAAAGTTGTATTTCTGCTCATGATTGTTGTTCCACACGTACAGTGTTTTTAATGTCGCGCTGAAGATAAAATGAATCCATATATCTAAGCGCTTTCCTGCCGCTAGTAGACGTTATTGAAGACGCTCGTCTCTATCCGCTCATCGTGCTTTTCCTGCAGCTGAAAGACTCCGTGTCCTGATTAGTTCTCTTTGCGTTTGCACCCGCCTTTCTCCACAAGCTCTGATTATGATTGGACGTCGTCACGAAAGGCTTTTTCATTTTGTTTTTATTCGTTGACGAAAGTGTCAATAAATGTAGTCTAAGTTTTGGTCCCTGAGCTGAAGTTTTTATATAGGTCTCGTTTTAGTTTTCGTCAGGGGAAAAGTGTTGTTGACGAAGGCGATGACAGAAAATATTTGTCATTGAAATGAACACTGGTTTGGTCCGCAGTTCCGGGTCAATGTGTAAGTTCAACATTATAAGTGGGTGAAATCATACATCTTACCAAGTCTTGATGCCCTGGCACGTTGCACTGTAGAGTGGCAATTGGGACCAGAGGAATCACAAGATGGCTGAACACTCCCTTATGATGTGGACCAACAGGTCGGCCGAGAACATTGGCTTGTGGAAGTGGAGAACCATCCGGAGGAGAATAAGAGTCTGTGGGAGTAGTGAAGCGAGACCCAGACGCCTCTTCTGTCGCACTCTCACCGTCTCTGGATATCTGAGAATCTATTAACACAGATGTGATGATGGTACCAACAAGCTCAAATTCAACTGTTCTGACTATTCGAAAGCATTTCTGAAAACTTAAATCACACGAGTCAAGGATCTGACAATTTGCAAGCAATTAAAATTGTCGAAGCGTCTTATGGGAAAACGGAATGAATTCCACTAGTTCAGGATGGCGGGGGGGTTGGGGGGGGTCTCAAAAACACACTCTCCTCTTACATGTGCGGTGCTCCACGTTCGTATATTTCACTTTGATGCCGTTTTACTTGAATAGTAGATATTAAATAGTGTGTTTAATTGATAATAAATACTGTTTCCTCTGTTTGCACATTTTCGCTGCTCTGCTTTTTAGTCTTATGTTGCGTTGTAAGAGACAATAGTGCAGAGGTTTTGCTCTGTGTTTCCAATCGTCTAAGTTAAGCTGTGTCACTTGCCTCTCCGCTGATGAAAACTTGGCGAGTAGATCCAGTATCCACCATTGAGCAGAGGGTTTCTCTCGCCTCCTCTTCCTTCTCGCTCATCAGGAAGTACCGAGCCCAAACCCGAGTCCTGCGTGCCCTGTGACTCCAGAGTAGAGGCCTGGACGTACAAAAAGGCCAATTATAACATCATCAACTTCAATATATACAGTCTAAGTATACAGTTTAATATACAGTCGAATTCACTTAATCACATCGGGACACAATCAAGCAATTAAGCAGCTATCCCAAAAAGCGAACAAGCCCCCTGAATTATTGACTGTATTTATATTCGTTATTAGATCATATTATATTCTATCATTAGACTATAAGATTCTAAGAGTATATTCTTGGTCCTGGTTTTCGTCTGTATTGATTTCTGTGCACCCTGATTAAACAGCTGACGGACTTAAAAATTTGCCTTTCATACAGCAATTGAGTCTCGACCTGCTGTCCAGAAAAATGATAAATGCTTCATGTTTAGTGACAGTGTTTAAGTAAAAAAAAGACAGGTGTAAGTGTCTTCCACTCTCTAAAAGGCGCAGACAATCGCAAAGCCACGCAAGTGTGTGTCACAGATCCCGGCTTAGAGCCAGTTAGAACTTTTATGTTAAAATGTTCACAGACTTTTATGTTGGAAGTTCACTGTATCGCCGCCATCTTGTTTTATGTTTTATCCACATGCTATCAGGATCTATTATAACTCAGGTCAGGGCCGGCCCAAGCCTCCAGGGGGCCCTAGGCAGAATTTGCTTGGGGGCCCCTTGCTAACTGGACAAAGCACATAATAATAATAATAATAACAATAATAAAAACAACAACAATAATAATAATACAATAATAATATTTATTATTGTTGTTATTATTATTACAACAACAACTGACACGGGGCGAAGGTGTCGGACCCACATGCACAGTATGGATGAGGAAACGTAGAAAAATATGAGAAACATCTAAAAATGTAGAAAAATATAAAATGTTTAATCGTCGTCAGGCAGGCAGCAAAGTTCATCAACGGCAAACAACAATGGGGAAGGCAAGGCAGAGGCGTAATCAAATAGTACAGGCGTGAGGTCGTAACGAGAGTATCCAAACAGTCCAAATCGGCAGGCAAGAAACGGTAGTCCAAGACGAGAGCAGGGTTCGAGAACGAGACGAGATCATAGACAAGGAAACGCTGGAGAGTAGGCATGGAGCACAACAATCTGGCAAATTACACATGAATTCACAGAGGCTTAAATACTCTAGTTAATGACTGGTGATCATGATCAAAAACACCTGGTTAGCAAACGATTCCACTAGCATGTGGATAGATCCAAGATGGCAACACATAGATGCACTTCAAAATACGAGTTCGACTAGAGTTCATAATAAAAGTCCGTTGTCACGACTCAGAATCCATGACAACAACAGTAGAGTGAAGTCTGAAGGTTTTTTTCATGACAAAAGCAGCTTATAACAGCTGAGCCTGCACCTTTTTTGACCCACAAGATTATCACCTACAGTCCAGAAAAGATGTGTTCAATTATTTTAGTTAATTCTTCCGCTTGTTGTTTTTTCATAGAATAATGGATTTCTACTAATATGATATTTATTGAAATATTTTGCATGCACAGTTGAGGACAAAATTATTTCCCCCCTCTACAAAATGGTTATTGTTTTAAAGGATTTGCAAATCTGCTTTTAATCAGAGAAAAACAATAAAATGTAAACAGCTTTATTAGACATTTAACTGTCTAAAAAACGGATTTGCTTTGTTTTAAAGCAGATTTTTGCAGAAACCTAAATGCAGAGCCGAATTTACTGTCCCTAACGCTGTATTAACCAACTCATGTAATTCCAAGTATTTTTGGCATTTTTGTCATATTAATTAATAAATGAATGTTGTATTGGTTTAATTTAACATTTTATTCATTATTTTGATCGAATTATGACAGTATTCAGTCAAAGAACAATCATAGACTAAGATAACAATTATTTTAGTTGTAAATTGTTTAATCTCAAGCAAACGCGAAAAATGCAAGCTAATGAAAGCAGCGTTTTCATTAGCTTGGAAAGAAAGAGCTCAGAAACAGAACAACACACTCTTAAAAAAACTGTAATATTTCTCTCTCTCTCGAACGTCGCAGCTTTAACTGTTTTGAACGAGCGCAAAGGAGTTTCTAACTTTCAAATATTGATCTGACGCACCAGATGGATTGTACCACATTGTAAAATAGTGGAGGGGTGTCGAATTCTCGAAAAAGCGGTGTTTATGATGCCCGCGGGCTCCTAAAAGCTTTCTAACTTTTGCCCGCTTAACGACTTACTGCATATAGAATAATGTTTAAAATGAAAAAATCTCCGATATAATTAATGTAATCTTGGGGGCGCAAGAGCGTAGTCCGCGTATGCCTCGGGCCGGCTCTGACTCAGGTGTTTTGCGTTAATGATTATTGGTTATTATCTCATGTATTTAAGTTCATCCAGTCATTGTCTTGTTGTTGGTTTGTTGCAGTGTGTCCTGTCACTTGTAGAGTCTTGTTCCTGTTCTTGTTCTTTGTACTTTGTTGTATTAAACTTCAGAAGAAAACTTAACCCTTCGTGCTCCTTTGACCTCGTCCTTGAAGTGCACGTGAGTCCACCCAGCCTTGCTTGAGTGCCAATCGTTAAACTGTGACAGTGTGAGCGATTTCCTTCCTTTACATTTCACTTTGTTAAACACTGGCAATTTATGGGAAATTTATGCCCCAATAAAGCCGCGGAAATTGGCATTATGAGATTTGCTTTGGGACTTTTAGGATTAAGAGTTGCTGAAATTAACATGTTTCCCCCCCTGAAAAAGCAGATTAGAATAATAATGTAGATCTACACACTTCCCAGAAGGTTTCTAGTCCTAATAGCAAACAAAAAGTCCTACTGGTGATCCACATCAGCTTGCTAAAACTAAATGGCACTAGTCAACAGTTTACTCACAGTTGGATTATTAGGGATATAGAACCAGGAGCCAGTGTTGGTCATGGAATCTCCCAGACGTGACAGGAAGAGTGTCTGTTGTAGAAGAGTCTCCTTCAGCGCTGCCATCTCCTCCACCAGATCCTCTACATCCACATCTTTAGCTAAGCCAACAAACATATTAAAAAAATTTTAGAAGTCAATTTCTGACAAGCAGAAACGTAAACACTTTATAAACTCAAATCTGTAAAATAGATTATTCCTGTTATGAGCCTGCCTATCCATCATGTCCGGACTCCGCCCCCCTGTTGTGTTCCGTATTCCCCGCGCACAGCTGTTGTGTATTTCGTGTTAATCACAGTCCCTATTTAGTTTCCCTGCAGTGTGTCACTCCTCGTCTGGTTTCGTCAGCGTTTCCTCGTGTCAACCTTCAGACCCTCTGTGGCTTTCCTGAGTTCCAAGTGTTCCAGTGTATTTCCTAAGACTGTGAATCCCAAGCACTTCCCGAGTCCTGTCTCCTTGTGTCTCTGAGTCCTCGTTCCTGTATTGTCAATCCGTCCATTAAACTCCTTCTATACACATTTGCACGGTTCTCTGCAATCATTTGTATTTGCAGTAAATTTTATATATATTTTTTTTCTTTTATAAAAGACAAAACATTTTGTTAAAAGTATTTTTGTATTACTATGCATTTATTCTGTATTATTACATTATTTTATCAACTTTTGAGCTAAAAGAATGTCCTTAAAATCCTGCCCCTGGTGGCCATACTTCGAGTTGAATTTTCAGAAATACGTTTTTGAATGTGAAGGTTCTTGGCGTAAGAAATAAATCCAACAATCCTGATTTTTCTAGATACACAGAATACGTTATTTCCCATGTTCTTATTACAAACTATTTTACAGTTCCACAATTTCCCAGCTGTGGGACAAATAAAGACTTATTCATCCATTCAAACCTTGGTTGTATCGGGCTAACTGCTCGCTAATGAGTTTGGTCTGAGCTTGTTGCCTTCTCAAAGTTTGGTTTAATTTGTCCAAATCTTGGGGCCGCAAGCCTGGAACTCCATTTGTCTCCGTCCCCTACATCAACCACAAAGAAGAGATTAGGAAGCAGCATCAGCATCCAGACTAATGGAGCATCACCTGCTCTTGCAACATCTCCTGAAGAACCTGGATCTCCTTCACCGCTTCACACAAGTCCTGAACGGCCTGAGACGCTTGACACTGAGCGCTGTGTAGCTCCTCTGCATTCTACACCACACACAAACGTCTCGTTAGTCAGTACTGTCAGAAGTCATCACACTCCTTACTCCAGGAGTAGTAAAGAAAGTAGAGTTAAGCAAGACTTCTGTGGAAGTAAACGTGTCAACTCGACATTTTTACTCGAGTAAAAGTGCTGGCTGTTCTCCCCGTGCTTGCGTGAGTTCCCCCACAGTCCAAAAGTCATGCGTTTCAGGCTAATTGGAATTGGAAAATTGACCACATAGGTATGAGTGAGTGCGTGATAGTGTGTGTCTGTGTGTCCTGCTCTGCGAATGGTTGGCCACCAATCCAGAGTGTGTATCCTGCCTCCGGCCCAAAGACGCTGAGATAGGCGCCAGCTCACCGCTACCCTGTAAAGGATGAAGCGGTAGAAGATGAAGATGAATAAAAGTGCTGGCTCATTGCTGACTCTGGCTGGGCGAGCGCTTGTATGTGACCAAACGCAAAACTTTAGTGTGGTAAATGATTAACATTTAATCTAAGCCAATCATCACGTTTTCAGTCGCACCAATCACACACAGTTAAATCCCACACCTCAAACACACCAAACCAAAACCACTTCGGTGACCACAATTTTTGTAACGCAGCATTTTTGTTAGTGACAATAACGGCGTTGTAACGGAGGAAAAAGTTATTGTGTTAGATTACTCGTTACTGAAAAAAGTAATTTATATTTTTAGCGTTTATTTATAACGCTGTTATTCCCATCACTGATCATCAATGACCTTTATGGTAGTGATAACAAAATAACAATTTAAACACAGAACACGCGTCACAGATTCACCAACCAACTCAGTCACTAAAGCAGCTGCTTCTCAAAGTTCTTTGAGTCGTTTCATTGGCTGATTCGCAGGAGCGATGAACCACGTACCAATTAATAACCTACCAATTAATAGTAATTTAGATTGACGACAACACAGAAATAAAACTAACCGCAATAAAATGGGAGCAAGGCGTCTATTTTTTAAATGTAAGGAGTACAAAGTCAGATACTTGCATAAAAATGTAAGAAGTAGGCGAAAAAAATAGTTAAGTAAAATATAAATAAAGCTAAATTCTACTTAAGTAACAAAGCATTTGCACTTCTCTATCGTTGAGTCCATGCTGCAATGCTGAAGTAAAGCTTATAACATTTTTTTCAATAACAAAGGTAAGGGCTAAAATTTCAATAACAAAAATGTATCACGCCACAAACAAGCAACCCACCAGACAACTCTTTTCATAGAAATGTGAGTAGAAAGTTTTCCCCACTAGACTTCCAGAACTAGTTTTGTTGTGAAAATATGAAGAAAAAAAACGTTGTTTGCAAATTTGTAGCAGCTGCCCTAGTGGTCACTGCAGTGGAAACATCATGTTAATCGCCGCCACATGGTGATCCAATTATTTGATCCAAGTTTTTTTGAAAATGTCTTTTATTTAAGTTCCTGTAAACCAGGGGTTCCCATTACGTCGATCACGATAGACTGGTCGATCACAAAGGCATTTGGTAGTGGGTAGAACGCATGGCATTGAAAAATAAATGGCGAAAAAACTCTAGCAACCTGTGGGTAAGAAAGATAAAAATTAGTGAAAAAGCTGTAATAAGTAGAAAGCGATTCTACCCCCCGGGCGATTCTAATCCAGCACTTACACAATTCGGCCAAATTCACTGATTTCCAACAAGCGGTCTCTATGTCAGCTTGTGTGTGTGTGTGTGTGTGTGTGTGTGTGTGTGTGTGTGTGTGTGTGTGTGTGCATGTGTGCACGCATCGAGGCGGAGCTCTGTGAGGTTTCGTGCGACGGTCACGTGCGCTTACAGTGGATGTGAGTCGGATGCTAGTCAAGTTTATAAAAACAGAAAATAAACATGGAGTACACATTTTACTACATTTTACAACGTGAAAAGGGATTTTATTCTGAAGTGTGTTTGTGTATGTTTACTGCTAACCAAATGACACTCAGCAAACCACATACAGCAAACATCTACAGTTGAGGACAAAACTATTAGCCCTGCCTACAAATAATTAAAAAAATTATTTATTTATACGTAACTAACAACATAATAATTTGTGTTTTTATAGCTGGTAGCATGCTTTGCTAGGGCATTTAATAAGCAGATCTCGAATCGAAACTGTGTGGGCACCCCTGGTGTAAACGGATGATCACCAGTGATACACCATGCATTAAAGGGAAAGCGCACAAAAAACATAATAAAGCGAATTAAACTATGAAGGACCAAAACCGCCAAAATCAAATATAAATGACAAAGGAAATAAACGTACTTATCTATTAATAAATGCGGAAATGCATTAGTGAAAAATAAATGTATAAATACATATATTTATGTTAGTACAACAAATGAGAAATAAATGTAACCATTTATCTTTTCCTTCTCTCAAGCCGTTTTTCTTTTTCGATGAGTGTTGGCCTTTTTCTTTTTCTATTCCTAAATGCATAGTCAAATGAGTCTTTGGCTAATTAATCCTCCTGTCATTTATATTTGATTTTGGCGGTTTTGGTCCTCCATGAGAAACATCCCGCCCTGTTCCGTACCTCCGTCCTCTCCTGGTGGATTTGGTCTACGGTGCTGTGGAGAGAGTGAAGCTTGTCCAGAGCTGCCTTCAGCTGTTGGGCAGCTGCTCTGTCAGCACTGGAGAAAGATCTGCACAGATCCTGCAGCTCCAGGTTCAGAGAATTCACATGCTCACGGCTCTAAAAAGGAGCAGAAGATAAATCAGAACAAATCTTTGAAAGTCTACGGAAGTAAACTCGGACTGATGACTGATAACGTTGGCAGATCTCGTCACCTGTTTGTCTTGCTCCATTAGTCCTGCCTGCACTCGGTCCCGATCTATCTCCGTCTCCTCCAGACGCCGCAGCAGCGTGTAGTGATGCTTGTCTGCGTCATCCAACTCCCCTCGCAACCTGCACATCTTCAACCTCTCATCCTGCATCTCAGCTGCCTGAGCGAGTCAGAGGAAACATTACCCATACATATGTCTGTCTGTCTGTCTGTCTATCTATCTGTCTGTCTCTCTGTCTGTCTGTCTGTCTGTCTCTCTGTCTATCTATCTAGCCATCCACCCATCCATCCATCCATCCATCCATCTATCTATCTATCTATCTATCTATCTATCTATCTATCTATCTATCTATCCATCTATCTATCTATCTATCCATCTATCCATCCATCTATCTATCCATCTGTCTGTCTGATGTTGTTTTGAGGAGTTTTTGATCAGGAGCCACTGCGTCAGATTCATCTATCCATCTATCTTTCTATACTTTCTATCCATATCTCCTTATATTCACGTAAATACGACGATGATACTGAACAAAATCTGTGGAGTGTTTTTAACTCTGCGGACTCACGGTCAGCTCATACTTCTCCTGGCAGCTGGCGAGTCTCTCTGCAAGTGAACGCATCTCTTCTCCGAGTCGCTCTTGACGCCGCTCAGCTTTATCTCTGTCTCTCAATGCAGACGACACCACAACATTCACCTCCTGCTCCAACTCCTTCATCTTGCTGCTCACTGTTTCCCCGAGGTCCTCCAGACAACTGTAGTGAAGACAGCTGATGAAGGAAGCGCTCCCTTGTCACTCGGACACATCCGGAGCAGACACCTCGGCGGCTTGTGTCCCGTCACGATTCCTCTGATCAGCTCGTCCAGATGTTTGGCGACACTCTCTGGACGGAGAAGCTTCTCTCTGGCCTGATCCAGCTGCTGCTGAAGAGCGCCGCTCTCCACTTTAAAACGCTCGCGATCAGCCTAAAACATTAACCCTCCTGTTCAGTTCGTTTCTGAGGAACATCAATAATGTTCGCGTTTCAATTTGACCTAGGGGCCTTTTATTATGTATATAGGTGTTAGAAACCAAAAAGTTCCCCAAAACCGTGTGTGTGTGTGTGTGTGTGTGAGAGACAGCGGTGTATTATGTCTCATTGTTGCAAAGAAACAAACAGTACTTGATCTTTCTGTCTCTTTTTAGCTTTCATTTTGTCTGAAGGGTCAAATTGACTCAAACAGTATCTTTGTAACATAAACATGTAGGGTGTTGTTACAAATGTCAACTGAATCATTTTTTGTTTATATGATAATGATAATTTAAACTTTGAAAACGGGTCAGTTTGAGGAGGGTTAATCAACAAATTAATCAACAATTTAAATTAAGAATAAACACAATCACAGAGGAATATGGAACCTTTTTAGCTGCGAGAGCGATAAACACCATATTTTTAAATCTAACTCCTTAAGAGCCACACCTTATGCTTAAAACTAAATACAAGTAAATGTTTGCTTTTATGTTAAACCAACATGAAATAAAGGACAATACGTTTCTGGATTAGTTTGTAATTTGCTAACGCTGTTATTATATGTCAATCATAAACAAATGTGGTCATGCCTAAATAATACGTTGTTGATAATTAATTATTTGTGGCTTGTAAAATCTTTTTTATTTTTTTACATTACATATTTTTTCTTGCAATTCAGATTTTTGGGTTTGGACTTTTCACACTAGTTTCACGTGGGGGCTGCCCTTACTCTGATTGGCTGGTGAGAATGTGATTGGCAGTAGCTGACTAGGCAGTGTGGGAGGAGTTTAGTGAGCGACCTATTCTTCTCTTTCTGGGTTGTGTGGAGCGAATCTCAGTTACTCTCGTACTACAGTACAGATTTACTATAATATATTATTTATACTATTATATACTATTTTTACAGATATACTATTTATTGTATTTCTATTGTATTTTTATTTTCAATTTACATCTTACTGCATCGTGTTGTATTTTATTGTATTGTACTTTCATTTTTATTTTTGTATTGTATTTTATTATATTGGTTTTTTCTTACATTTTTTTACTCGTTGAATGTTTCACTACCCACTGTAAAAAGCATTTTAAAAGACTGTGAAAGCATTTTACTGCATTTCATACCATGTATGTATATGTACTTGTCAAATAAAACTTGATTTGATTTGATTTATAAGTCCAGGGTGATGATTTGTGATAGATGAAGTGTTACCTGGCTGAGGTGATGGAGTCGGTCCAGCTCCTCTTGCATCCGTCTGGCCTTAGAATCCTTCTCCTGCATCTTTCTCTCCAGCTCTGTCTCATGATCCCGGAACTTTCTGTGGACTTCCTTCAGCTCATCGTTCTCTCTCCCAAGATCCTCCAACTCATGCGACTGAAGCTGTTCCCTCTATAACACAGCAAAATATTTGATACAGTCAGAGGGGTAAAGTACTTGAGTCAATGGACTTCATTCCTTTACTTTACTTGAGTATGTTTGGCTACTTTGTACTTGTGTTGAGTATCAAAAATGTAAGTAACTTTTACTCTTTACTTGACTACATTAGTGATTGAGTATTTGTATGTTTACTCCACTACATTTGAATGGATGTGCACTTTTTTGCACATTTGATTTGACTGGAACTTTTTTTTTTTTTT
>SOMO01000036.1:373486-412724 GCA_028128575.1 Paedocypris carbunculus | reverse complement strand
CGTTTCAGTGTTTTGAGTGTTTCAGTAAGACTATTGTAAAGGACTAACCTGCCGTAAGCTTCCGGCAACTTCCACCAGCTCCTGACACTGAGCCTCCTTTTCCTTGAGCAGATGTTGTAAAGCGTCTTTGTCTTCCTGGAGACGTGTGCAGTCGGTCAGAGCTCTCCGCGCTTGCTCCTTCACTCCCTCCAGATAGTTCTGAAGGCCTGAGATGATGCTCTCCAGATCTCGCTTCAGAGCTTCATTAGCCGCTATCTGGCCTACAATCAAAGCACATGTGTAGGACGATAAACCAATCTTCCGTTTTTCACACTCGTTATCAGGGTTCCTACAGTTTCTGAAAAGTCAAATTCAAGGCCTGTCAAGGTTCACGTTCAACTTTTTCCAGCCCCAGACAGTTGTGGTAAAATATATATTTAAAGGTCTGACTACATACAACCAAAATGAAACTTTGCCATTTTCAATGACATTTAAAGAGATACTATGAGAAAACAAACAGAAACCAAGTTGTGCTTTGTAATAGCACCTGGATAAGTGTTGCTGTCTGTCTAGTCGACTGTCAATATTAGTTTATGTAGACTGAATATAAAATGAACAAAATGTAAATGAACAAAATGCATGAATGACTCCAAATGATACGTTTACTTTATTGTTCAAGCGTTAAGAATCAAAGTCAAAATTTTGTGTATTTTTAAGTGTAAAAAGAGGGAACAAAGATGGATAATAAACTGATTTTTATTCTTTTACTTTAGTACCACAGTACTCAGTAATGTTTTAACTGTAATGTAACATGTTCTGTTATTACAGTTGTTATGATATAATATATATATATATATATATTTGTATTAGTATGTTATGAAATGTTGCCTTACAAAACTGCTGTTCCCACGGAGTAATTTCATATGTCGGTGTGCCACTGTATTTGTTTGTTGTGAAACACCGTATTTACGTGAATATAAGCACCTCGCGAATATAAGCACCCCCTTGATTTTTCAGGCACAAAATTAAAAATTGCAAAAAAAAAACATTTTTGGTTCATGACTGTTATAACTTATATATAACAATGTGGTTTTATTTGAATAACAGTTTATTCAGTTTATTAACAGTTTATAAAAATCTATTCTAGTCTTTAAAACTCCAACTCCCATAATCCACCATTGAGGGCTTGGGCTCCCATGAGCCTTTGCTTGCCAGACTAAACCTGAGCATGATTTTTGTTAGATGTAAATATCAGATCAGCATAGTTTTGCTGTACAGCAGACAACGCAATTTGATTGGGTTTGACTCCAGTGTTCTTCGTTTTCAACCATTTTCTTTTTCTCCAAAGTTTTTGTGTGCTGGGCTCGTTTTCAGGCGCTAGCAGTTAGCCGTTAGCGTGGATCAACGGGATCGAATTTTACGAAAATGATCGAATCAATCTATCCAAATAAATGACAGTATTTAGTTTAATCTTACTTCTTCCAATGTTATTTTGTCTCTGTTAAGTGTCATGGCGTGTCTAATGTTTCTTTATTTCTGTTATTGAGCCAATAAATGCTTTTATGCACGTCGCCCTATGCATTTTTAAAGACACACACGTGCGCCACTGCATGAAGACATCTTGTTTCTGTTTATTTGCAAATGTTCCTGGCTTGAAATTAATATAATATTTACGCACATATTTGAAATAGGCACCCCTATTTCAAGTTTTTGAGCATCAAAAATTCAAAATAAATGAGGTGCTTTTATTCATGTAAATACGATAAGTATAATTTCCCCACTGTGGGGAAAAAGGCTTTTCAATAATTCATGCATTTTGTTTAAAATTCAAGCATTTTCAGGCCTTGACAACACATTGTTGAAATTCTAGCATTTTCAAGGATTTCAAGCAGCCGTAGGAACCCTGCGTCGTTAAGCGACGTCCCACCGTTGGTAAGTTGCTGCTCCAGGTCTTGAATGTCCTGCGTCTCTTTGTGTACGCGTGAGATCATCTGGTCCAGCCTGCTCTCCAGCTCCTGCTGCTTTCTGCTCATGATGGTCAGCAGTCGCACTTTCTTGGACTGTTGGGCTTTCAGCTGAGCCTGCGGAACATTATCATGAGTTTTAATTTCGTTGACGAAATGTTTTCGTCATTGTCTTTGTCAACGACACTTTTTCCCTGACAAAAACCATACAAGAAATGTTTAAAAACTCCCACTCAGAGACGAAAACTTTAACTACATTTATTGACACTTTCGTCTAAACGAAACTAAACGAAAATGCATTTTGTGACTACGTCCAGTCATAATCCGAGCTTGTGAAGAAAGGCAGGTGTAAACGCCAAGTAAACCAATCAGGACACGGAGTCTTTCAGCTGCAGGAAAAGCAACGTCTACCAGCAGCAGGAAAGCACTCAGATATATGGATTAATTTTATATTCAAAGCAATCTTAATAAAACTATCTGTACGTGTGGAGCAATAATCACGAGCAGAAATACAACACACCTGAAGCGCCATCTTCAACTTCTTTTTCTTTCACTGTGCAACCATTTGTTACTTATAAACATGATGCAATTGTAATTTATTTTATTTTACGGCATTGAATTTCCTCTTTGTTGAGATTTCATTTATGAGAATACATTTATTTGGATTGAAAGAAAAGTAAAAAAAAAAATGTTCATGAAAAATACATTTTATTTTTTATCTTTTTATATACAGTATTTTATATGTTCATAGTTAACTACGTATTCAGATTTCTTAGACATAACAACTTTAGTAAACATTTAGAATATATAGCACTTATATTTCATTGACTAAATCTATATTGTAATTTAGTCGACTAAAATATTGTGGTATTTAGTCGACTAAAATAAGACTAAAAAAAAAAAAAAAATAAGATAAGTAACTTAGGACTAAAATAAAAAAAGGAGAAAAACTAAATTAAACATCTTTGTCAAAATTAACACTGACCATGAGCACTGAAAACCAGAATTAATCGCACCATTAGACAAGGATTTTATACGTTTGCTTTACGTGATTTGGCAGAGGTTTGTATCTAAAGTAACTTTCAGAATGTGCAGGTCAAGCTTAGTGTCTTGCTCAAGGACACAGGTTTTCAGTTCGAGAATATTTACATAAGTTGTCACAACTGCCCATCTATTTCATCTATTTTTATTAAGCGACCTAATCAAACGTGGGTGTTCAACCATCACTCACGGGAACAACTATTACATGGTTGTTGAGTACTCCTAGTGGTGTATAGTACTTAAGTAAATTACTCAAGTATTTGAGTAATGGACACTTACTCGTTACATCGTAATTGTGCGGAGATATCGCCATCTGCAGGATGCTGAAGGTACTGGATGCTGTTTATCAGCTCAATCACCTCAAAATCAATTCGCGGTTGAACTTTTTTGCACATTCGAGTTTGAATGAGACTGACTTTTTGTTCTTTTGTTTTCTTGTTGATCTCTTTTGTTCGGCCATTGTATTTCAATTTCATAAAATAAAACCTCAAAAATATTAAATTTCTAGGTGTTTTTTGAGCCTAAATTCTTGAGCCTAAATTTTTGAGCCTAAATTGGTGCAACTTGCAGTCATTACAATAAGGCATCTGTACTTCTACTCAAGTATGGATTTTAGCTACTCTTCACAACTCTGTGTAATCCTTCTCAATAAAAATTGTAACTACTCAAAATTCACTTCCCAATGATTTCTCCAGTTGTAAATATTAAAAACTGTTGTGATATGCCGCATCCATCCGAAACAGCCCAAATCACAGCATTAGGAAGTTGTCCCCACAAACCTCATGAAGAAATTTACGCTTCCTGCAACTTCCTGCTGAAAACACTGCACGTTGACAAATGTGAAGAAATGGGAAAAAATGGGATGGTTTCTTGTTATTTGTTGCTATTGATATGACAAAGCGACAAACAGCGGTGGTCCAGCGTTCTCCCATGAGCCCCTGCTTGAGTAAAGTGGGCTACTTACTACAGCCGTGTGGTTGCCATCTCCCTGTGGTCTTGTAAGTCCACTTTCAGTCTATGTCTGGTGAAGAAAGAGGAACTTTCCTTTCTCATTGAGACATATCTTCACTACTATAAAGTTCACAGCTTTTGCTCACAGAGTTTGCCTACTACTACTACTACTCCTACTAGAAGCCCCTCTATTGTGCTCCACGTTCCCCTCCTCTTCTGTCCTCGCCTTTCACTCCTCTGGGCTCTTCTCTTTGAATCAACACAGGAAACTTCAGGGTCAGCCAATCAGAAACAGGAACCATTTAGCTCCGCCCACAGCCTCTACAGAGTTCCCCTTGAACAGAAGTGCTGGTTTGTCTCTTAAAGAGACAGTGTCCGTATAACCGTTGCCCGTGGCTCCTGAACTGATTGAGATGATTAGTTCCGCAGGGAATTTTAGTCTTGGCTTTGTTGTCAGGGAGCACGTAAACAACAAATGATCAAACACCAATAGTTTAAATCATGCTCTGTGTCATGCCCTACAACGGATATATTTTTAAAAGAATCAACAATGACTTTACCATTACTACTACTTATTATCCCTACTAGTTTAATGCTACTAGTTATCATTACATTGTAATAACACATTAAATATTAATATTAAATAATTGTGTTTTTAACTACAAACTGTGCCACCGTTGATTTATAACTGCTGTTTTGAATAAATAATACTATAGATTACTATGAGGGCTGTCATACGATAACTGTTTTTGGAACTAATTCATCGCACTTCTCTAAACAAATTAATGGTGATTAATCGTAATTAAATAACTGAAGCTTGTATTATTCTATATTGAGGTGTAATATGTCAATGAATGTCAACACTAAAAGAGGTTGTTTAAATACTGAAATACAATTTAGTAGACTTTTTGTTTAATTTGCAATACATTTCCTATATATTAACCCTCCGAGGTCGAGATGCAATTTTTTCAAGATAAAACACACTAAAAAATATTCCGGTTTGATCTTACATATAAGTGTTATACATCAATTGAAAGTTTGAAATACATGTTTTTATAGGTTACACTCTTAAAGCTTTTTAGCAGAGATTTGATTCAACCGAGTGTCACGGGTCTCGGCGCGTGACGTCATGGACTTTTATTTTGATTCACTTCTGGACTCTTATTTTGAACCTCGCCACGTCGCCGCCATCTTGACCCACGGTTTATGTGATGATCAGGTGTTCTGTGTTTTGTAATTATTAGTTCATCAGCCAATGTATTTAAGTTTGATTTTCACCATGTTTCGGCGCCAGTTTGTCTGTGTCTATAGCCAGCCTTACCAGCGTTTACTTCTCGTCTAGTCAAAGTCTCGTTGCCGATCTCGATTCCCGTTTTTCCCGACCCTCGTTTTTGCCTGCCGTTTTGGATCTCGTTTGGATTACTTGTTGCCGACCTTCTCGCCTGTTTTGTGGTTTACCCCTGTGCCCTGCCTACGCTGTACTGTTTGCCGTTGACGACCTCTGCCTGCCTGTTTCCGATTAAAGCCTTTTGGATATAACCTGCCGCTATCGTCTCCATCTGTGCATGTGGGTCCAACGCCTCAGAGCCGTGACCCCTGTGTCACCGAGAATACTGATGAGATAGTTATTTGCAGTTGAAAAGGATAAACATTTCAAACCAATTTCATGTGTTAACGCGTTAACTTTAACAGCACTAATTACTATATGTTCAATTTTTGCTTAACCCTCCTGTTGTGTTCGTTGCAGAAGAACATCAATAATGTTCAATTTGATCTTTTAATATGCATATAAGCGTCAGAAACCAAAACGTTCCCCAAAATAGTGTGTGTGTGTGTGTGTGTGTGTGTGCGTGTTGCGACCCGAACATAGTGGAAGGGTAAATTTAGCTAAGTGTAATAAATTAATCAGAAACCAGACGTCAAACTGAAATGCACTATAAAGTACAAGTGTAATCAGGTAGAAACGGAGCGCACAATAGATCACTGAGGTTCTACTGACGTGTCTGGGGTTGCCGAGATCTTGTCCCTGAAGCCGATTCTGCAGCTGGTTCAGATTTTCCTGGCACTGATTGGAATCAAAACGGTTTCGGTCGATCTGCCTCTGTGTCTCCTCCATCCTCTTCTTCAGCTGTCCCACCTTCTCAATCCTCTTCTGCATTTCCTGTCGGAGACGCTCCTTCTCCTCCTCCTCGCAGATCTATGATTTGCGTCAGAAATGTTAATCGCAAAACGTTATTTAAATTTCCTGTATAACACGCTTGATCATGTTGGACCTTCACTCGTTTCTGTGAGATCTTCTCCTCTAACTGCCGAAGCTCTTCACTCGCTCGATGGAGCTGCTGCTCTTTCTCACAGATTTCTTCACATAGCTGCTTTAAACGTTCCTCCGCTGAAAAGGCGAGATATGAGTAATTACAGAAAGTTCCTAGACCTTCTCTCCATTCATTCAGCCAAACTCAATCACACCAATGACAAAGCAGTCTTTTCATTCTGCTGCATTTGAACTGTGGGAGAAAACCTGTCGTTGAACATCCAAACAGCTTTTAACGACCTTTTCTTTAATGATCTTTTTCTTTTTTTTTGAAGTCTCAAGTCACTATTCGTAACCTGCAATGCAAACAATGTATCCAATTAACTTAAGGCATCTAATTAACTTAAGGCAATATTATAGGATGGCAAAATACATATTAAACAATCTCGTGAACACCAAAATACAATTTTTACGTGAATATAAGGGCACCCCCCCCCACTAACTTTTCAAGGCACAAAATAAAAGCATGAAAAAAATAAATAATAAATACTTTAAAAATTCGTATAAATACTAGGCCTGTCAAAGTTAACGAGTTAATGCACGTGATTAATTTTAAGTGCTACATTTTTTTAACGCTGTTATTCACAGTTGCAGTTTTTTTCACTTTTGGTTTGGTGAAAATGCAGTGAATAGACCCAGAGAGCTATGCTAGTGTCACCCAGGTGTGGCTCATTATGATCAGAAGCTCAGAGTGACAAGAATAGACCCAGAGAGCCTCGCTAGTGTCACCCAGGTGTGGCTCATTATGATCAGAAGCTCAGAGGGATTGCTGCTGAGAGTGCCGCAAAGTGTTTAATGACAGACTCTTGCTTGTCTCATCGATCTCGTCTCCGTCCGCGGTGTTTTGAATGTTCTTGAATGGACATGAAACTGAGACTCGACCTTATCTAGACGTTTCAACTGCAAATAGGTAACTTGTTCGTCAGATTCAAATCTCTGTTCAACAAGCTGCCACTTTAGATTAATTGGGATTAGATAAAGACAATACTGTATTTACTTACACTTATATACAAAATTCTAAGCTTTATGTAATTTCTTTACGTACATTCTAAGACATATGTTTCATGTTAGAGTGATAAGTATTTATTAAATTTTGTTTTCAGCAAAACTTTGCTCTCTTTGCTTTTTTTCAACAGAGAGAACAGAGCAGCCAGCACGAGATGTGGAGAGCTTTTCTTCTGCACAATTTGAAAATTATAAGCACCCCCCCAAGGGGTGTTTAAACCGCTAAAATCTGAAAAAATTAGGTGCTTATATTTGCATAAATACTGTATTCAATATGTATAATTGTAAAGCTGTGTCAGAGTGGAATATGCTCCTTCACCACCTGTAGCTCTTTGCGGGGCTGGTCTACAGCGGTGGGACATGTGGTCCGGTTCTGTCAGATCCTCTGGAGGCTGATTCTGTGCCTTCAGCTTCTCAGATGGTGGTGGAACGTTTCTTTGGTGACAAGCTTTTCCGATGTAAGGACTCTCAGCAGAAAGCTCCTCTACATCCACCTCCTGTCGACAGAAAACAATAATTTATTTACATATGTATATAAAAACCCTAAAACCCCTTTTAGAAGGCAAGGGCCTACAACTCTTCTGTCATGATGGTCTTCTATTAGAGGTGACCTTTCATTTTTCAGCTCTTCCATAATGGTAGCCTTCTATTAGAGATAATCTTCTATTTTTCAACTCCGCTGTGGTGGCCTTCTATTAGAGGCGACCTTGTATTCAACTCTTCCGTCATAGTGGCCTTCTATCAGAGGTGACCATCTCTTTTTCAACTCTTCCGTCATGATGGCCTTCATTTAGAGGTGACCTTCTATTTTTCAACTCTTCTGTCATGGTGGCCTTCAATTAGAGGTGACCTTTCTTTCAACTCCTGTGTCATGGTGGCCTTCTATTAGAGGTGACATTCTATTTTTCAGCTTCTGTCATGGTGGCCTTCTATTAGAGGTGATCTTCAATTGTTCAACTCCTCGTCATGGTAACCTTCTATTAGAGGTGACCTTCTATTTTTCAACTCTTCTGTCATGGTGGCCTTCTATCAAAGGCGACCATCTCTTTTTCAACTTTTCCGTCAAGGTTGTAACAATGGGAATTGTTATTTGGTTATGTGTTCCGCACGGACGGGTTCGAGTGTAACACACGCAGATGGAAGCGTGCAAGTGACTGCCGTGTATGTTGAAATAAGTTAATAAAAATAGTTTCCTGTGAGCAGGGGATTGCTCAATCGTCCTGTTTGTAGTCGTGAGACAGAACAAGCAGAAACATGGTGGCAGCGGGGTTTCGAGCCAATTCCTCCGAGTTTGTGGAATAATCGGACGGAAAAAAGGTACCGCCGCGAACGGCTAACGGTGCAGTAGCAGCCTGAGAAGCCGGGAAAACGAGCAGCAGTTACAAGGATGGAGGGGTTAAAGCCGCCCTCACAGTGGTGTATGGACTCGGGAAATGTTTCCAAGACGTGGAAGACATGGAAAGAAGAGTTCACACTGTACATGGATATAGCGATGCCGGACGCCGAAGAAAAAGCGAAAGTAAAACTTTTTTACTATCTGATCGGAGAACGCGGCAGAGAGCTCTGTGAGACGCTGATGGACACACAGGCACGAGCGAAAGTAAGCGACTTGATGAAGAAAATTGATGAACACTGTAATCCGAAACTTAATGAAACCGTAGAAAGATACAGATTTTTTGCACGAAATCAAGCTCCGGGTGAAAATATTGACAAATATGTGACAGAGCTGAGGACGCTAGCAAGCACGTGCAATTTTGACCATTTAAAAGACTCGTTAATCAGAGACCGAGTCGTCTGTGGAACATACAGCTCAAACCTGAGAGAACGGTTACTCAGAGAAGAGAAACTCACACTGGATAAATGTCTGGATATAAGTAGAGCAATGGAAATATCAAGAGAACACAGCAAAGCAATAGCTGGCCAGAGCATTGAAGATGTGCATGCGATAAAACAAGCACGGCAGAAAGACAAAGAAATATCTTGCAGATACTGTGGAAAAACACATGAAAGACTCAAAACAAAGTGTCCAGCATATGGAAAAAAGTGTAAGAAATGTGGCAAAGAAAATCATTTTGCAATAGCATGCAAAACTAGAAGTGGACAAAAGATGTACAGAAAAGAAGTTCACACAGTGGAAGAGCAGGAATCGGATTCCGGTGAAGAAATAATGACTGTCACAGCCATAACACAAAACGCAGAAGAAGTGAATCAAATCAGAGAAAAACAGAGAGAAACAGAACAACTGTTTGCAGGAATGCTGATCAATAACAATATTGTGAATTTTCAAATCGACTGTGGTGCAACCTGTAATGTGATCCCTATCAACCTGTTGAACACCGAAGTGAAGATGGAGCACACGGACAAGGTACTAGTCATGTACAATAAGTCAAGGATGTGTCCATTAGGTAAATGTAAAGTCAAAGTAATAAATCCAAGAAATCAAAAGAAATACAAAGTTGAGTTTCAGGTTGTGAGTGAAGACTGCAAAACACCTTTACTGGGACGGAGAGCCAGTGAAGCGATGAGACTCATCCAGGTGCAATATGACAACATATATGCACTGGACAACATTGTGACATCGACAGAAAGAGAATCATGGACGATGGACGAGATAAAGATGGAGTTTCAAGATGTGTTTGCAGGTGACGGATGTTTGGAAGGGGATTACAAACTGGAAATAGATACAACCGTACAACCAGTCAAACTTCCAAAACGCAGAGTCCCAGTGGCGATGATGAGTTCACTGAAAGAGGAACTGAGAAGTCTGGTCAAAAGAGAAATAATAGCACCAGTCGAACGCAGCACAGACTGGATCAGTGGCATGGTGTCAGTGCAGAAACCAAACGGAAAACCGAGAATCTGTATTGACCCGAGACCACTGAACAAAGCTTTGAAGAGAAGTCATTTTCCACTGCCTATAATAGATGATGTGCTACCAGATATATCCAAAGCGAAAGTTTTCACAGTGTGCGACGTGAAACATGGGTTCTGGCATGTGAAGCTGGCAGATGAGTCAAGCTATTTAACAACATTTGCAACTCCTTTTGGTCGTTTCCGCTGGTTGAGAATGCCGATGGGAATCAGCCCAGCACCAGAAGTATTTCAGCGCAAGTTGACTCAGGCACTAGAAAACCTGCCAGGCACATACATCATTGCAGATGACATCCTCATCACGGGAGAAGGTGAGACAACAGAGGATGCAAAGAAGAACCACAACCAAAACCTGAGACTTTTTCTGTTAAGATGCAGAGAGAGAAATATTAAATTGAATGCAGATAAGCTAAAGCTCATGAGACAAGAAGTGCCATACATTGGACATTTACTCACTGCAGACGGTCTGAAAGTGGACCCAGAGAAGGTGCGTGCCATTACAGAGATGCCGGCACCGACGGACGTGAAAGGCGTGCAGAGATTGGTCGGGATGATCAATTACCTGTCCAAATTCTACGAGCACCTGTCAGATGACTGTGAGATCCTGAGACAGCTCACACACAAAGACAGCCTGTGGGAGTGGACAGATGTTCAAGAGAACGCCTTCAAGAGACTCAAAGTGAAAATAACACAAGTTCCAGTTTTAAAGTACTACAGTCCAGGAGAAGAATTGACTTTGCAGTGTGACGCAAGTGAAACCGGACTGGGAGCAGCTTTGACTCAAGGAGGCAAACCAGTGACGTATGCAAGTCGTGCGCTGACGCTGACCGAAAGAGGTTACGCACAAATCGAAAAAGAATGTCTTGCTATAGTTTTTGGCATGGAGAAATTTCACCAATACACCTACGGTCGTCTGGTCAGAGTTCAGTCAGACCACAAGCCTCTTGAGAATATTATCAGAAAGCCCCTGATAAATGCTCCTAAAAGACTGCAGAGGATGCTGCTGAGACTACAGAAGTACGACATTAACCTGACATATGTTCCAGGACGTGACATGTTATTGGCTGACACTCTGAGCAGAGCTTACCTACAGAACGGAAACAAAAGTCAGACAGAGTTGGAAACCGAATGTGTCAACATGGTGGAATACGTACCGGTGTCAGCTGAGGGAATGGACAGAGTGCGAAGAGCAACACAAGATGACACGAGACTGCAGACCCTGATAACAACCATACAGCAGGGCTGGCCAGAGTGTAAGAAAGATGTACCTGTGGAAATATCTCATTACTACTCCTTACAAGATGAACTGAGCACCCAAGATGGACTCGTGTTCAAGGGTGAGCGAGTTGTGATTCCAGACTCACTCCAGAAAGACATCACCCAGCGCATTCACTCCTCACACCTGGGGACGGAGGGCTGCCTCAGGAGAGCAAGAGAATGTGTGTATTGGAACGGTATGAATGATCACATCAAAAATTACATCGCTAAATGTGACACATGTCGATCGTTAGATACGAAACAACAAAAAGAGACACTACAGCCTCATGAGATCGTCATCAGACCATGGGCTAAAGTTGGTACGGACTTATTTAGTTTTGAAAACAGAGACTATTTAATTATTGTGGATTACTATTCCAATTTCTGGGAGATAGACTATCTGCCAGACACCAAGGCAAGCACGGTGATCAGGAAGTTAAAGGCTCATTTTGCACGACAAGGCATTCCTGATACTGTCTTTTCAGACAATGGTCCTCAGTACAGCTCGACAGAGTTTGCCAACTTCAGCAGCAAGTGGGAATTTAACCATAAAACGTCTTCGCCAGGATACCCACAGAGTAACGGGAAGGCAGAATCAGCTGTTAAGACAGCCAAACGACTGATGAAAAAAGCGAAACTGGCCGGTCAGGATCCTTATCTTGCCATATTGGATCACCGCAACACACCAACCCAAGGACTAGACACCAGCCCGGCACAGAGACTGTTGAGCAGGAGAACAAAAACACTACTTCCTATCAGAAACAGTCTCTTATTGCCAAAAGTGACAAACAACAAAGCAGGACTCATGAAGAACAGCAAGAGACAATGCAGATACTACGACAGATCTGCTAAGGACATGGACAACTTAAAACCTGGTGAATTTGTGCGAGTGCAGCCATTTGAACCAAACAGACTGTGGAAAACAGCCAGAGTGACCACGTCACTCGGGAACAGATCCTACGATGTGGAGCTCGACACAGGCAATGTCCTGAGACGGAACCGACGTCATCTTAGAAAAGCTCAAGGAGTTACCATGACTGAACAATCAGCTCCAGAGACACAAAGTGACACAATGCCATTGGAGAGCACAGTGTGCTCAAGGGGTACCAGCACTAGATATGGACGTTCAATCCATAAACCTAGTCATTTGAAGGACTATGTGTGTACCTAAAAAAAAAAAAAAAAAAAAAAAATGGAAATGTGAAGTTGAATGATGTTGTGTTGTTTTGTTTTAAATTGTATAATTTATGCACAGTTAGTTATGGTATGGAAAATAGAATATACTTTTGGGAAAATGTGCCATGGTCAGGAATAGAATATAATTTTGTTTTAGACCGACAGATTTTGTCCTAAAATGTTTGGGGTGTCTAATGTTTTGTTTAAAAAAAAAAAGAAAAAAACCTTATTTAAAAGAAAAGGGATGTAACAATGGGAATTGTTATTTGGTTATGTGTTCCGCACGGACGGGTTCGAGTGTAACACACGCAGATGGAAGCGTGCAAGTGACTGCCGTGTATGTTGAAATAAGTTAATAAAAATAGTTTCCTGTGAGCAGGGGATTGCTCAATCGTCCTGTTTGTAGTCGTGAGACAGAACAAGCAGAAACAAAGGTGAACTTCTATCATGGTTGCCTTTTATTTGAGGCTGCCTTCTATTTTTCAACTCTTCTGTCATGGTGGCCATCTATTCCTAAACTCCTCTTCCACTTCCTAGTCAAGTAAGGGCTGCCCCCATGTGAATCTAGTGCCAGAAGTCTAAATGAAAAAAAATTAAATGAACGGAATAAATCTGAAGCAATTTTTTTTAAACAAAAAACGTGACGATTGCAAGTGAAAAATAAACCTTAGAAATTTACGTCTGATATTTTTGCCGCTAATCTGACTCCATAGAATGAGACTGAATGGTTTGAAAACCAGAAGAGATTGCTAAAAAGTGCACAATGAATGTTACATAGTTACATAGGGCTTCAGATAAAGTCCATGAACGTACCGGCTCGGGAACGAACGGCAGAGGTTGAAGCTTGGCATCGATTTTGTAAAAGGCCAGTTCCTGCTCCAGCTCGTAGTGCTTCTGACAGGACCGTGTCAACAGCATCGTCTTCTGCTTCAGCTGAGGAACAACAGACTGCACTTTACAAATCATCTCACGTGAGAAACGGTCCACAGCCATGCAAACCACTACTAAACAAACCAGACATCGCGTCAATGCTGGAAGGTAAAGCTTAAAAAGTTTCATTTTTTGAATTCTACATGATATTTCTGTAAAAAAAAAAAAGAAAAAAAAAAATAAAAAAACATTTTTTATATATAATTTTAAAAGTAGCACTAGTGCTACAGAGAGCATCAGAGGTAAGGGTAAAAATTTCAACCACAAAAAGATGAGCAACCCACCAGACAACTATCCTCATAGAAATTTGAGTAGAAATATTATTGTTCTCCCCTCTGGACTTCCAGAACAATTTTTTTTATGAAAAAATGAGGGTAAAAAAAGCAAAAAAAAAAATGTTTTTTAAAAATTTGCAGCAGCTCCCCTAGTGATCACTGCACTGGAAACACCACGTGGCGACTAATTGCTGCCACCTGGTGATCCAGTCATGCAAATTAAATTTAATCTTAAATCCCTGTAAAATGATGATGAATTTAGCGTATCACCTATGATACACAGCAAATTACAGGCATAATGTATACCTGGTGATCTAATTATCTATTACAAGTGTATACTCATATTCATTAATTTTGTGATACGGTAAGTTAATTGTCACTTTACAGGGACTTAAATATTTTTTTTTCTATTTGAGAAATAGTAGACTGCGACTGCACACATCATGCAGGAGACTTGCCTACCATTCACACAGCTTTCTAAGCCACAACCTGAAATCACAGGAAAACATCATGTCACTTGGCACAGGAAGCCAATACCTGACAGAAAGACTCCAGCAGAGAAGAGTAAAGGTGAGAAGACTGAAGCGGCAAGAGTGAAAAGAGAAATCACACAGAAAATTAATTTTGTATTATCGTATTTACACGAATATAAGCCCCCCCCCACCTGATTTTTCAGGCACAAAATAAAAATTAAAAAAACTTTTTTTCCACATTTTTTAATCAACGTTTTTGGTTCAATTACGTTAATATTCTCTTAAAAATACAATTTTTTTTCTTTATTTAACAAATTTGGTTAGGTAAATGTGATTTTGAAANACATGTTGGAAGCAAAAACGTGACGTAGAACACACGCGGTAGTTCTTTAAGGGAAAATAATCGAAATCGAGATAATCGTCATGGAAAAATGTGAACGATTATACATTTGATTTTCAATTTTGATTATTTTTCGATTAATCGCCCAGCCCTAATATATACCCTTTAACCATATATTGTATATGTATAATTGTATACGCATATCATTCAATACCATTAGCTTTATTTAACGTTGGACAAACAAGTGGCAATGTGAACAAAGCAGCTTGTGAATCAGCGAGGAAGAGTTTGTGAAGGGAACCTGTCAGAGATACTAAAATAATAACACTGTAATAATAGTTAAATGTTAATAGTGGAGGTGAGACTGGAGTCATATTTTACTTTAAAGACTGTGACGATAAAGAGTGTGTGACGCACCAGCTCAGACTTTTGATGTAGTTGTCTCGTGAGATGCTCGTGCCTCGTCTTCTGCTGCTCGCTCTCCATCTTCAGGCTTCGGTTGAGCGCTTCCTGTCGCTCCAGGTCTCCCAGCGCTCCCGTCTGCTCCAGCTTCAGCGCCGCAATCTCTCCACCTTTTAAGTCAAGCTCGCGCTCCAGACGCTCCACCTCTTCTGCGAGAACATTCCAGAAGCCTTCAGCTCCCAAGACACACATTTAAAAGACAAGGATGATGAAATACTGTGGTGGGCGGTAAACCGATATTAATGTGAAAACCAGTATTGAGTTGTGGTTTTTGCAATACAGCAATACGAATTTTGCAATACTGTCACACATTCATGAATTTAATATTTATACATGTATATAAACACTTTAATACAGTATAACACGTTTGTTTCGTATACAACTTTTAAGGACAACACTGAGACATTGCTAATGGAACACAGAAAGCGTTGTAACAGGCTGAATTAATAGATCACACCCACGACCAAAATCGAAAAAAGTCGTTTGTAAAAAAAAAAAGTCAAAGTTTAAAATTAAAGTTTAAATCAAAGTCGTTTGTAAACGTTTGTTTCAGGCGACGTTCAGATTTAGACACACCTGACGTCACAAGAAAGCAAGACAGAAAGACAGCGTGACATGTAAAACCTCTCTGTCTCTGTGTGTGTCTCTCTCTTTCTCTCTGTCTATCTCGCTCTCTGTCTGTTTCTCGCTTTATATCTCTGTCTCTCTCTCTGTGTCTCTCTCTCTCTCGCTCTCTGCCTCTCTCTGTCTGTCTCTCTCTCTCTCTCTCTCTGTCTGTCTGTTTCTCTCTCTCTCTTGCCCTCTATCTTTATCTCTGTGTCTCGCTTTCTCTCTCTCTCTCTTTCATGTTTCTAATAAACGCCAGGGCTACTACTTTTAAAAGACATATTGTATCAAAAATGGCAGATGGTTATCCAGGTTTCCCTCTGCATCTACTTTCTTTAAATAAACCGTCTGGACACTAGAAAATTTCGTGATATTAATTTTCACTCATATCGCCCACCCCTACAAACTACCTGTGTGGAAGCGGTGATAAGCCTGCTCTCTCTCTTCTGAGCTTATCACCCGTTCATCCAGCATATCCAGTGACCTGAGATGAAAGATGATGAAGGGCTGGTGATGGACCAGGCTGGAGACTGGGTTCCCTGCTAAAGTCAGGCTGGTCAGGTTTACCAATGCCTTCAGTTTGGCTATTTCATGTAGCTGGAGCAGAAACGCAAACAGATGTTATACATTTGAAGGTCATATCATACGGAATCAGATCGGTGTCAAAAATATCAATGTAAAGTAAAAGTAAATTTCCAAGAAGCGAAGGAAATTGCTTCACATTTACATTTGCTTTTTGTATTTTTTGCTCATAATCTTGAAACAAATTGTTTTTTTTTCACTTCAGAGTTTTCCGTTAGTTTCATTTTTTTTCGTCTGGACTTCTGGCACTAGCTTCACGTGGGGGCGGGTCTTACTCTGATTGGCTGGTGAGAATGTGATTGGCAGCTGCTCAAACAGCAAGTGTGGGAGGAGTTTAGCGAGTGTCATTTATCATTTTTTAACATTAGTATGCAAACTGTGATTAAACCTTTATATTGCTAAATTATTGCGGTGACACATACTTCAGAATAATAGTAGACATTTTTGTTTCTTCACATCAAAATATTGTACGTATTATGAAACGTGTATGTGCAGAAATAGGTGCCTTACAAAATGCATTATTATTATTATTGTTGATATTATAACTATGGTCAGTAATTTGTAAAAACTCGTAAAAAATAAACAAATCCCTGGGGAGCAATATTGTCACGGACCCAGTCGCGGACGACTGATGGACTTTTATGTTGAAGTGCTCATGGACTTTTGTATTGCTTCCTGTCTCGCCGCCATGTTTTGTGTTGTCATGACTACCCCGGTGTTCCTCGTTAGAAATCAGTGTGCTGTGGGTATTTAAGTTCGTTTCGGTCATTGTTCTTTGCCAGTTTGTCTGTGCTCAGTGCCTTACTTTCCAGCGTTATTCCTAGTCTTGTTGCCTTGCCCCGTTTTTGACCCTGCTCTCGTTGACCACTGTTTTTGCACGCCGATTTGGACCTCGATATTGTTTTCTCGGATTCTCTCGACCTCTGCCTGTTTTTTCGGATTTCCCCTTTGCCTCGCCTTCGCTGTACTGCTCGCCGTTATCTGACCTTGTGCCTGCTGACCTCGATTAAACCCTGTGATTTTTTGGAGTTATCCCTGCTGTTTACTCTCCTAACTGTGCATGTGGGTCCACCGCCTCAAAGCCGTGTCCGCTGTGTCAATTTTCTAATCTTTCTTGGAAATTTCTCGTTGGATATTTTTGGCACTAATCTAATTCCATAATATGGTTAGCCAAAAAAAACATGTCTTGTAAACACACAGAGGATAACTTGTTGCTCTGGAGATGAAGAGTCTGAAGAGACTGGAGTTTCTTCGACATCCATAACGGTAGATGTTTAATATGGTTGAAGGCCAAATTCAGAAACTGAAGGCTTGACAAATGCCCAATACCTTCAATCTTCCTGTGGGAAAAAGACATTTCAATTCATAAAACCAAATCATATTAAATGAATTGTATTTGTACGTAAACAGTTACATTGTAAACAGTTACATTGTAAACTGTTCAACGACAAATTTAGCAGAATTTGGCAAGTGTAAAAAACAAATACACAGTTCTAGTCCCAAATGTCAAATCCCTTTTTTTAATGATCTGCTAATAGGGCTGGACCAAATTACGCCTAAAAAACGAAATCTTGATTAATTGAACATTTTAACACGATTACAATTAAAGAACGATAATTTGATTTACTTATTTATCTTCTTTTTTTGCCCTTGTAGTTCACCGACAAGTTTTGTACAATAAATATGCTCACAATAAAAGTGAGAGATTTTTGAATAAAATGTGGGTTACATGATTTTAAAATAATTGAAGGAAACACACACACTCACACAATTGTCTATAATATGCATATAGACTATATGATTGTTTCTTGAACATCAACAACTGAAATTAAAGTGTCTAAATAAAACAATCACTTTATTCTACTAAAAAAAAAATTCATTTCTTACTAATAAACACGAGCTTGTTTAACCTTTTCAGGTTTCTGCCGCATGTAACAGTATTTCAACCCAAACTGAAACTCAATCTAATGAGTAGCTACATTTTCTTAAAGGAACAGTAATAAAGGTTGACCTGCAAATAAATAATAATAAATAACCGACCTGCAAAAATTTGAACGATTACCGGTATAAGTACTGAATTTCGATTATTTTTCGATTAATCGCCCAGCCCTACCTGCTAATAAACACGTAATTTAATTATCACGTACTCTATCTTGTTGTTAGAAAGGTGAAGTTCCCGTAAATGCTGCAGCTTCTCGAGGTTTTGAATTCGTTGAATCCCGTTGTTCCTGAGGTCGAGCATCCCAAGGTTTTCACACAGGTCCAGGTTCTCCATGTACTAAATAAAGAACCATCAAACACCACCACACGAGTCTCACGGAACGCCACTCAATCTCACCCGGATTTTCTGCTCGCTTCCAGCGGCGGAAGAAAGATCCAGAGTCTTCACCAGGGCTATATCATCACATCTGGACAACTTCTTCAGCAAATCTACTGTGATGTATCTTGTTCCTTTGTTTTTTGCTTTGCCTGCAAGTAGAGATTTCTTTTTATTTGTTGAATTTATTCTATTGTATTATTTTTTTTTTTAACATTGTTTTTTTTTTTTTTATTAAATATACGGCGTATAAGTATCTATGTATACACAATGTGTGTACATACAGTATATTGTATATACAGTACACATATAGTAGGGTTGCAGCTAACGATTATTTCCTTATCGATTAATCTATCAACTAGTTATTCGATTATTCTAACGATTATTTTTTTGCCCAAATGATTATTTGTTCATAAAAATGAAATAAACATGCTATTTGATGTTTAATTAACCCCCCGCCCCCTGTGAAGAGCATTTAAATTCAGCCAACAACAAAGTGACTTAAAAACCAAAGCTCATCTTGTACATAACCACATGGCATGTTTCAATATCACTTACAAAAAATTAATTTGACCAAATTAATGACATAAAAATGACACAAAATAAACTAGAAGGCCTTATGTTCTTAACAAAATCAGTGAAAAATTAATTCAGTAAGATTGACAGTAAGTATTAGTGTGCAAATATTAATGTGCAAATACTCCCCCTTAAAACATTCCTATTATTGATGTAATACTATTAATCTATGTAAATTACACACTTGGATCGTAAAACTCAGGTACTTTAAACTCAAAAGCACTGCAAAAATGTTTTATAGCTTTTAACTTTATAACCAATTATACCTAAAAAAAAAAACTTATTTTAACTATTATTTTTGGCTGTGATATATTTGTTTTTGTCGATAAAGTGTGTATGTACTGTATATAATAATTATAATAATAATAATAAGAAGAAGAAGAAGAAGAAGAAGAAGAGTATTTGTAAGGCGCTTTTCTGTCAAAGCGCACGTGTAAATATGTAAAAGAAGTTTTGCTTTTTATTCATTTGATCGTCTGGATTGTTGGTGTTAAGTAAATGGCTGCGGTTATGAAAAGACAAAGACAAAGACCAATACTGTATATCATATACACTCACTGTATAAAAATTGCAGCTAATTGCTATTTTCTAATTGCTTTACTTAGATCAAAATAAAACAGTCTTTGAATTAGTTAACCCGCTATCATTTTATATTCTTCACTATGAGATTGATATATAATATTTGAAACAATTAATGTATGTATTATATACGGTGCAAACCGTTCACAAGAATAGGGTTTAGCCGAATTTTAATTTCATCGCACTCACTTGTAAGTTAATACATTTTTAATTTTGGAAAATAACACTAACACATTGAAAAAAAAAGTCTTAGGCAACAGCAAGTGGGTTACCATCTTCATCATCATCTTCACCGGGATGAAGCAGCGCTTCTTCGGCGTCCGGACGCGGGGTAGCGCTAGAGGCCGCGTCACTTTTAGGACCGTTGGCGCCACCTTGTGGTGAGTGTTTTCGCATCCCTCTTCGTCCTCTTTTCATTTCTGAGTAATTTCTCATTTTATTCTAAGGACGAGTTAAAACAGAATAATCGCTCAAAAAGAATCCCTTCAATCAACACAAGGGATATGTTTTATCGTAAATATTTACACGATTGTATATGTGTACGCAAGAAAATTATCGACAAATTTCATATTTGCAAATACACACAGTTCTTATAAAGAGTGTTTGCCGAGTAAATCCACCTCATTTACCTTATGGTGACAACATCGTTGGATCAGCTCAACTTGTTACACGTTTCCATAGCGACAGACACACGGAGGCCGCAGGCAATCCAAATCAGTATAATTTAGAGATTAGAAGTCTGCACACGGATAGAGCTTGACATATTAATCAAAATCTAAATTGTTTGTTTCATTTTATCGTTTAGTATTTAATAAATCTGAGAAAAAAGCCGTTTATCGTTCAAATCACTAGCATGAACGCGGTGGCGTCAAAGTCACGTGACTGTAAATCTCCTTTTAAAATAAGAGTCCTCTGCAGCCACAAATGCTCGAAAAATACACATTCATTGAAAAATTCGAACCAAACAAAAATATACATCTAAAGCCAATAAAACCAGTTTAACTTCAGTTTATATTTACACATGGCTTTTGTTTCATGTGGCATCACGTCAAGTTTAGAACCACAACAAGAACCATAGAAAGATTCTGTCCAAATTTGAAAATAAAACATTTTAATATGAGTTAATTTATATAGACTTACATTGACTTGAGTCATTTTAATTTATAAACTTAAAAAAATTGAGTTTAATGCTTAATAAATACAGTTTTCATGTCCAGTCACAATAATTTAATGTAATAATTAAATATCTTCCATATTTCCTATATATTTTCATTATATATTTCTAAAACATTTTGAAACAAAGAAATCTTTGTGTAAATTTTACACTTGAATTGTAAAACTCATGAACTTTACACACAAAAGCACTGCTGTTAAAATGATTTTAGCTTTTAACTTTATAACCACTTATACCTGAAAAACACAAAATAAGTGTTTTTTAATTTTTTATTTTCGGCTGTGATACATTTGGTTTTGTCTATAAAAGTGTGTCTGTGTGTGTGTGTGCGTGTGTGTGTGTGTGTGTTGTTTAAAATACTAATTCATTATAACATCGCTTTTTAATTCCACTGTATTTTACTTTGGTTGCTTAACACAAAAAAGTACAATCATTCACTACTGTAAGCCATCAGTTGACTAATTGTTTTGGTCATTCTCCACAGCCGTTAAATAAGTACTCGTCTTCAAAATCTTTTAGAACCGAGACAAATTGATTGCAGTTGGAATCCCTGCAGTCGGAGTCCAGTGGCCACCAGTCTGACCGGGCCTGCGAGTCCAACAGAAACCTGTACCTGAATGAAAAGCAAGACATTCAACCCCTCAGAAGAAGAAGAAGAAAAAGAGGAAGAAGAAAAAGAAAAAGAAGAGGAGGAGGAAGAAGAAGACAAAGAGGAGGATGAAGAAGAATAGGAAGAAGAGGAGGAGGAGAAGGGGGAAGAAGAAGAAGCAGAAGAAGAAGAATAGGAAGAAGAGGACGAGGAGAAGGGGAAAGAAGAAGAAGAAGAGAAAAAAGAAATATAGGAAGAAGAGGAGGAGCAGATGGGGGAAGAAGAGGAAGAAGAAGAAGAGGAGGAAAAATAAGAAGAAGAGGAAAAAGAAGACGAGGAAAAGGAAGAAGAGGAAAAAGAAGAAGGCAAGAAGGAGGAAGAAAAAGAAGATGAAGAAGAAAAAGAAGATGAGGAGGAGGAAGAAGAAGAGGAGGAAGCAGCAGCATCTCACCTGTAGCCCCCGTCCACCTGTACCTGCATGCGCTGGGCCGTCATGACCAGGTACTGTCTGTCTACTAGGAAGGTGGCTGAGTCGCAGGTGGCTTTCTTCACAAAATAGATCTCAGAGTGTGTTTTAACGTTGTCTGTTTGTTCTAAAGAGCACATTTCAAAGACAACATGTGACTCCAGAAAACAGCGTCTATTTCTGCATCCGTATCACCGTATACGCCGGTCACCTTTTTTAAGCACGGCTTCGACTCTTGCTTTGTAAGTCACGAAATCACCCTCCGCTTCGGAAGATTGGATCAACACTTTAAACACTGAAACCAAAAAGAAACGAGTGTTAACTTGTTACGTTTGACAGTCAATAGTTTGGAAAGTCCAACGTTACCATGACGCGTCTGTTCTTTGCAAGCCTCTTTTATCCGCTGCTGGACTGTGACTGTTGGATCAATGGTGGAGGTGAAGATGCAGCATTCAGCTAATTCAGAAAGAAAACACTAGTTTAATTGGAAACCGGACTTCTCAACCCTGTACATTTTGACCGGCGGATTGTTACGTTTCCCGATTCCCGCGTAATTTTAATCACATTTCAAGAGATAATTTACTTTGTAATAGTCGACTGTCAATATTAGTTTGTGTGCCAACAGATACGAAACAAAATGTAAATGAACAAAATGCACAAATGACTGGAAATTATTCGGGTTTCACGAGTTAAAAATTAGATTTTAAGATAAAATCCTTTTTCAGGTAGTAAAATGTCAGAGTTGACTTACTTTACTGTTGTGTTCCCTCTCATTCTCCACTCTTATTTCATTTTCTCCTATTTTATGTTTTTTTTTTTAAACTTGACTGGCGCCCAACTCACAACCTGTTCTAGTGCAGGTAATCAGCGCATGAGACCGTGAAATTAGCTTATTTGTAACTTATCCAACCAGAGAACACACACACACACACACACACACACACACACACATCCAGAGCAGTGGGCAGCCTTAAGCTCAATCTAAGTGTTCTGAATGTTCCTTTAATAAAGTAATTAGTTACAGTTACTAGTTACTTCTCACAAATAGTAATATAGTAGAGGTTTTTTTTTTATTTGTCAAAGAACTTGGCTGCTCTTTGTTTTATATATATTAAATGAATGAAATGGACATTAACTATAATACATTATTATGGTTAATTATTTAAATATTTATGTGGGACAATGGGAGAGACACTTATCAAATTCAATACATTATTGTAAATATCATCAGTAGTATAGTGAGTAATAAAACACAAAGGACAATAAATGTAAATTATTAAGATAAATATAGATTAAGCTACTTAAGGAATGTACTGATGATACATGATTAAAACTGTCACTCAACTGGTAAACACACTGTAGCCTACAGTGAACAGTTTACCAAGTATTCCAAGTATTACAAATACTTACAAGTATTCCGCTCTCAATATAATACTTAATGTACCAAAATGAAACAATAAAAATAAAAATGTAGACTCATTCTAGTGCAAACTATCGTAATTTAAAATTATCGTATCGAATTATCGTATCAAAAAGTGCTTCGATGACACAATTATAGTAACGGCATTTAAAAAAAAAAGTAATAGTTAGATTACTTGGTAGGTGTAAAGTACTTGAGGAACTAAACAGCAAATTTACAACATGTATACATATGCATAATAAAATTGATTCTAAAAAAAGTACGACAAACGCGTTAAGAAGCATGGCATGAAAAAATACTTTAGACAGTGAAACACTGAGCATAGTATTTGTACTTGTATTAGTACTTGTACTTTGTTGAATATGTGAATTTATTGGGACTCCATGAATTTAAAAGTTGCTTATATTTTAGATACTCAGTACAAGTACAAAGTAGCCAAAAATACTTGAAGTAAAAATATTTAGAATACTGTATTTAGAAAAACTGCATTTACTACTTTACACCTCTGCTCGTTACTGAAAAAAGTAACGCTGTTTATTAATTACGCCGTTATTCTTATTACTGGTTGCGGATTTAAACGTTACTCTCCAACCATTAAGCCACAACGGTGGATGATTCAGCTTTATGAACGCATAGTGAAAACCACTAGGAAACTAGTTTACCTGCCATGCACTGACACTGGTCTCCATCGCACAGTTTCAGCAGTCTGCGGCTCTCTTTGTAGTAGTACTTTGTACACGCATTTTCTATAAAACAAAATAAAGTACAGTGAACCCTCGTTTATCACGGTAAATAGGTTCCGAGTCCAACCGCTATAGCTGAAAATCCACAAAGTAGGGTATATATAATTACGAACGTGTTTATTAAAATGTAAATATTACTGGTAACAAAAATTGTTGACTTGTTAAAGGTGATGGCAGCCATCTCCCTATGTTTTCCTCGTCCTTCTTAATGTAGACAAACCAAGCTGCTGCAGATCGGAGAACCACCAGTAAGAGCAGATGTTACTAATTATTAATGGAATTAACAAAATATTTGGGGTCTTCATGTATCTATTTTCGAAATATATCTCGAAAATCTGCGATATATTGTTTTAAGTTGAAATGAAAAAAATGGTTGAATCACGATATAGCCAGGGTTCACTGTATTCAGCGACAATTCAAAATAAATCCATCAACATATATATTGAGTAAATTCAATACCTGGAGTGTAAACCCCATAAACTTTGAAGACGGAAGCGCTGTTCATGCCGGTGACAAACTCTTCTTGAATGCGGAAGCCCACGCAGTACATCTCGTCTGAGGGTATCTGTGTGGAATCAAAGCAGAGGTGGAAAGAGCACCAATCTACATATTAGTTAGTGTACTCTACATATAAACAAAAAATGGTTCAGTAGGCATATTTGTAACGCCCACTACATGTTTGTGTTACAAAAATACAAATGTTCTGGTCAAGTTGACCCTTCAGACTAAATGGAAGCTAAAAAGAGTCAAATACTATTTGTTTCTTTGCAACATTGAGACATAATACACTACTGTCTCACACACACACACACACACACACACACACACACACACACCTCACTCGTTTTTTTTTTTTACCTGGCCACTGTCCCATATTATGCTCACTGGTCATAGTCATAGCCATTATCTTAACACCACCGAACAAATTAATAAAATGCATCAATCTTTTTACATTTTCATACATGGGCTTTGAGCAGTTGTAACTGTGAAAAGCACCCTACAAATGCACTGAACTTGAACTTGAACACACACTCTCTCTCTCTCTCTCTCTCTCACACACACACACACACTGTTTTGGGAAACTTTTTGGTTTCTGACACTTAAACTGTATGCGTAACAAAAGTCCCTGGGTCAAATTGACGCACAACCATTTTTTATGTTCTTCTAAAACTACTGTAAGTGTCCATTCAAATGTAGTGGAGTAAAGATACAGATACTCATTCAAAACTGTAGTGGAGTTGGGAGTAAAAGTTGTTTTGATACTAAGTACAAGTACAAAGTAGCAAAAAAACATGCTTGAGTAAACTAACAATTTACTCAAATACTTTACACCTCTGAATCAAAGTGACAGTCAGCGTCACTTTGTAAGCGTGTGCAAACGTTGTGTAGTGCTCACCGAGTCAATCTGAAGGATGATTTTGTCACCATCAACTTCATAGTTGGAGATTCGAGACTCCAGTCCGTTTAGATACTGTAAAACAAATAAAACGCAACGTCAACATTTCAAAAAGATATGTAAAGTTCTTTAGTACACTTTAGGAATTTTTGTACATTTTGTAAATATACAATAGGTATACACATGTACAATACAATTGATTCTAAAAAGAAAAAGTATGACGAATGCGTAAAGTAACCGAAAAAAATTCTTTAGACATTCAAACACTGAGAATAGTATTTGTACTTGTATTATTACTTGTACTTTATTGAATGCGTGAATTTATTGGGACTGCGTGAATTTAAACGTTTCTCAAGTACTTAAATCTCTGATTTCTAAAGCATGTGATGCTGGTTGTGGCGTTAGTGTGGCTCACCATCTCGAGGTCTTCCTGGACTGGACTCACTCCGGTTGGCATGTTGATCTCCATCACAGTGAGTCCTGATTCTCTCTCTATTGCATTTTCATGTGGCTTGTACCTTTAAACAGAACAAATCCATCGGCTTTTTACACACAAACGTCTTGGCATTGTAACATTTGATTTACGTTCACACCTACTTTGCGCACGCCACAATCCGCTGCGAAAGAAGCATTGGATCTATTCACAAAGATCAACAGCTGTTAGTCCTGTTTCATCCCAGAGTTTCAAAAGTGAACAACCTACCAGTGGATTCTGGGTCGCTGTCGTGAATATCCACCGAGACGTCAAACTGGCAAAGTGCGTTGCTCTCTGACATCCCATAGTACACCGTTCTCAGCTGTCCGTGTGAATCAAACGTACAGTCAGCAAATATCTATTATTCCCTGAAAATCATTACTCTATAAATAATTAAAATATATATGCTAAATATATAGCAGCACGCAGTAACTGTCACGTTCGAGCGGTTTCACTTTTGAATAATTATTGATTATTCGTTTCAGTATAAAGTCAATTATAATATTGGTTTATAAGGTTGACTCACACGATGAAATTATGTTCTAGAAACGTACAACGCAAAAACAACCCAGAAGCTGACGCCAGAAGTTAGTAAACACCCAAGAATTGCGTAGAATAAATGGGTCTGATTTAGAAGTTTTAAACTTTACTGTTTAACCTACAACTTAAAAGTTCAGTCTACCAAGTTCAGTCTATGTTTTTGTAATAAATGTTGTTAAAAAGACTCTATACATTTGCATTAAATTGGTTTACTTATGATAGGACAATGAGCCACGGACTTTGTCATTTAGGTCAAGGGTTCTTAACCTTTTTAACCTAATTTTTGATTAGATTACCGTATTTTCTGGACTATAAGCCGCACCTCTATACAAGCCGCATCCACTCTATTATAAAAAGTTCCCTTTCCAGTTGTTCACTTGACACTACTGGGGACAACATTACCTGACAGGGAACAAGGGTTCAGTCAAACCTGGAGAGTTTTGCAAGCCACAGATATGTGTTTTTGGATTTGATTATTTTTTTTTATTACATATGTTCGCGGATTCACTGCTTTTTTAATTAGGTATGCATAAATTATAAAAGAAATATATCGAAACATTCGTGCACGTGAGGTCTGCGGATGTCGCGCGCATCACGCTTAGTAGCGGGTAGCGGCTAGAGAAGGGCCTCTGCAGACGCGTCTGATATTCCTCCATTCAAACACTTTGAAAATTAATATCTCCGCCGCCACGCGTGCTACGTATATTATTAAATAATTTTTCGTTCCGTTACTGTACGCATAACAATTTTTCATTTTTACATGGTGCAATAATATTTTTTTGCTTGCAATCGTTAAATGAATTAATGTATGAAATTTTATAGTATTGGTATCATGATAATTTTTCGTTTTTTACATGGTGCATAAAACAATAAAACGCTTACTGTTTTATTGCTTGACATTCGTTCTGTTGTACTGTATGTATCTGCTTAACAATCTTTCGTTTTTTTATGTTATGTCAAGTATGTACACCATTATTACTAGACATCTGTTCCTGTGATTTTTGTACTGAGATGTTTGTTAACATTATTTTAATAAAGAATACTATGTGAAAAAAATGTTTTAAAAGTCTGAATAAGTGTTAAATAAATATGTAAATGCAGATTTTCACCTATTGCGGTTGGGCTTGGAACTTACCAGGGTTCACTGTATTTACTACAGGAACTGAACGATTTTGAATTGTAAATGTACATGTATGTAACTAAATAGATCCTTTCCTAACCTGTATTTTAACACCAGTAACTTTGCTGATTAAAACTTATATCTGCTTAGAGCGGCCCTAGCGGTGGAAAAAATCAGCAGAATAGCCGCACCTTTGTATTAGCCGCATGGTTCAAAACATAAGAAAGTAGTTGTGCCTTATAGTCCGGAACATTTGGGAGATTAGATTAGATTCAACTTTTTTGTCATTGTGCAAAGTACATGTACAGAGACAATGAAATGCAGTTAGCATCCAACCAGAAGTGCATATTGTCACAAAACGATTGTCACCGGGACAAAGGCAGGGGTGGACCCATGTGCAGCAGCCAGGAGGAGCACAAGGGGTTAAGTGTTCAAGCAAGGGTTTAATCCAATATCAAGGATGGGTCACAGGCAGAGGGTCGGTATACGAGATAATCCAAAAACACATGAACATGAACAAGACTTGACGAGACTAGAGGCGACAGTGACAGGTTACAAACGTCTAACAAACTGGCAAAGAAACAAAGACAGGGGCGAACTTAAATACACAGACTAATTAACAAGGATTGCAGACACGAAACACCTGGTAACCATGACAACAAAGACAAAGAATGGGTACACAACATGCCGGAGTTTCAGGGAACATTCAACATTAATGTAGAAACAGCTGTCGGAAAAAAGCTGTTCCTGAGCCTGTTTGTGCGGGCTCTCAGACAGCGGTAGCGTTTCCCTGATGGGAGAAGTGTAAAGAGTCTGTGGTTGGGGTGAGAGGGATCTTTGATGATTCTCTTTGCCCTGTGAAGACAGCGGGTTTTGTGGATGTTCTCCAGGGCGGGAAGTTGAGATCCGATGACTCTCTGGGCGATTTTCACCACCCTCTGAAGAGACTTACAGTCCGTGACTGTACAGCTGTTGTGCCACACAGTTTGTCAAAGATGCAGTTTGTCAAGATGCTCTCGATGGTGCACCGGTAAAAGTTATTCAGTATCCTGACAGATAGATGAGACTTTTTGAGTCGTCTCAGAAAATACAGGCATTGTTGTGCCTTCCTGATCAGGATCGAAGTGTTTAATGTCCAGGTGAGATCCTCTGATATGTGGATTCCTAGGAGCTTAAAGCTGGGAACATATTCAACAGCCGATCCATTTATGTGAATGGGAGTGTGATTGTTTTTCCCAGCTCGCCTGATTCCACAATGACCTCTTTTGTTTTCCTGGTGTTGAGTTCCAGGTTATTGACCTCACACCATGTCACCAGACGCTGGATCTCCTCTCTGTAGGCCTTCTCGTTGTTGTTCCTAATCAGGCCTACCACCGTGGTGTCATCTGCGAACTTGATGATGCTGTTTGAGGCATGGATAGGCACGCAGTCATAGGTGAAGAGGGAGTACAGGATAGGGGACAATACGCATCCTTGGGGGACGCCGGTGTTGATGGTGAGACTGGGGGAGTCGAACATATTGTGATCTGATCGTAAGGAAGTCCAGAGTCCAGTTCCGGATACTTGCGTTTATCCCAAGGTCTTGGAGCTTCTCGATTAGCTTTTGTGGGCTAACGGTGTTGAAAGCCGAGCTGAAATCGACAAAGAGCATCCTCACATATGTGTTGGGGTTGTCCAGATGTGTCAGGGCAGAGTGAAGGACTGTAGAGATGGCATCTTCAGTCGACCTATTGGTGCGATATGCAAATTGGTATGGGTCCAGGCTGGGTGACAGGCAGGCTTTAAGATGGGTAAGACTCTCAAAGCACTTGGAGATGACAGGGATGAGAGCAACAGGGCGGAAGTCAGCCAGTTCTGTCGCAGCAGTGTTTCGGCACTGGCACGACGGTGGCAGACTTGAAGCAGGCGGGGACAACCGCCTGGGCCAGGGACAGATTGAAGATGTCTGTGAAGACTTCAATCAGTTGTTCTGCACGCGCTTTGAGTACACGGCCGGGGATGCCGTCAGGTCCAGCTGCTTTCCTGGAGTTCACCCTTTCCAGAGCGCGACGTACCTCAGGTGTGGAGAAAATAAGCGGTTGTTCGCCTGATAGCAGGTCTTTTTCCAAAATGTGCTCCGTTTGGGCTCTCTTGTTCTCAAAGCGAGCGTAAAATAGCGGAGTTTGCAGGAAGAGATGTTTTTGGAGGTTTGTAATGACCTGTGTGCCTTGCCACACGCATCTGGGGTCAGCGGTGGCGAAGTGCTCTTTGATTCTCTGCTTATATGCATGTTTGGCTCTGTTGACGCTCCTCCTCATATCTGCTCTGGCAACACTGTTGGCTTCCCGGTCTCCAGACCTGAAAGCAGTGGTCCTCGCTTTTAGCAGGAGATGGACTTCACGGTTCAGCCAGGGTTTCTGGTTAGGTAACAAAGTGATCTTTTGTGTGTATGTCCCCCGGTCCCGCAGTTGTTTATGTGGTCCAGGACAGCGTTGGTGTAGGTATTGATATTTGTGCCCGAGTTCGTGGTGGCCTTGGTAGCGAAATCACTCCAGTCTGTATGTGTGAACTGCTGCCGGAGAGAGGCATCAGCCCCCTCTAGCCAGACTTTAACAGTCTTGATTGTGGTTTTCACACGTTTGATGACTGGAGAGTACTTCGGCAGCAGAAACAATGAAAGATGGTCTGATTGTCCGAGATGGGGGAGGGGTGTGACTTTGTAAGCATCTGCAACACTGGTCAAGTCAAAGTCAAAGTCAAAGAAACTTTATTTGTCCCCGAGGGGCAATTAACGAGACAGTAAGCAGCAGTGTAACAGTAAATAAGAAACAGTAAATAAAGAAAGAAGGAAAATAAAGTGCAAGGCACTGTGCATAAGAAGTAGACATAGATAATAAACAATAAGAGTAAGAGGGTAGACGGGTGCAGTGAGGGAGAAGTCATGGCTACTTAAGGCTTGCGTTCATAAGCAGTATGGCTTTCGGCACGAAGGTGGCTCTTCTCCTCTGAGTTTTACATGAGGTGCATCGGAACCTTCGACCAGACGGCAGAAGTTGAAATGCCGGGTAGAGGACGTGCGAGGAGTCCTCTGTGATCTTGCTCGCTAGCCTGAGGGCCTGCGAGTCGTGGACGTGCGATAGAGTTCGAACAGGCTTGCCGATGATTTTTGAACAGATTTTACTGCAGTTCTGTAGCCTAGTCCTGTTCTGAAGCGTGATTGAGTGGAACCATCCAGTTATGGAGAAAGACATGATGCTTTCAATGAAGGCGTAATAAAAAGTGAGCAGGATGTCTCTGTTGACTCCGAAGGAGCTAAGTTTTCGGAGGAGGTGCTGACGCTGGTGACACTTTCTGAGGATGTTTTCTGTATTTGATGAGAACTTGAATTGTTTGTCAAAGATGGTACCAAGATATTTGTATTCTTCAACAAGCTCCACTGTCTCCCCATGAATGGTTGAGGTGGATAGAGCGGCCAGGTTTTTTTGTTTATTAGAGAATGTCACCACCATCTCCTTGGTTTTGGTAGTGTTTAAATCCAGGTGAAACTTGTCACACCAATCTACAAACTCCTGCAAACTAGTTCCATGGTGATGTGAGGAACCGGAGAGCAGAGATATCAGAACAGTGTCGTCTGCGTATTTTACCAAGTGATGATTTGAGTGGTTGGATCTGCAGTCGTCCGTGTAGAGGATGAAGAGGAGTGGTGAGAGGACACAGCCCTGGGGGGAACCTGTAGAGGTGTGTTGGAGGTTCGACAGAGTCCCATTGACCAGAACTTTCTGTGTCCTGTTGGTCAGAAAGTCAAGCAACCATTGAATGAGCTGGTCTTCAAGTCCAAAATGTGTGAGGAGCTTAGAGGCCAGTAGGTGGGGCTGTAGGGTGTTAAAGGCCGAGGAGAAGTCAGCAAACAGGAGTCTGACTGTAGTATCGGGCTGTTCCAAGTGTTTATGTGCAGTGTCCAGGATATAGTTTTTGGCATCGTCGACTCCTCTGCCAGCACGGTAGGCAAACTGCAGCGGATCCATCAGGTGATTAGTGGAGTTGATGATGTGGCGTTTTATTATCCTTTCCATGGCTTTCATCGGTAGTGAAGTGAGAGCCACAGGTCTCAGGTCATTGAGGGTTTTGATGTTGTTTTTCTTTGGGATGGGGATGACTGTGGAGTGTTTCCACAGCTGGGGGACTGTGGCGCTGTCGAGGGACCTCTGGAACAGGGTCTGGAACACACTACCTAGCTGCTGAGCACAGTGTTTGAGGACCTTTCCGCTGATGTGATCTGGCCCGGGTGAGCTGTTCTCCCGGGTCGATCTGAGCGCGTTTATCACCTGCTGGGTGTCGAATGTGAAGGTCTTATTGTTGTTTGGGCTCAATGAGACTAGAGTTTCCTGGTGGTGAGAGGTGTGTTCAGACTCAAACCTGGTGTAAAAGGAGTTGAGGTCGTCTGGAAGTGATGTGGATGTGCTCCCCTCCACGCGAATGGTTCTGGAGTTTGTAGTGGAGGGGGTGTTCACGGAGGCCATGGTCTTGAGGCCTTGCCAGGCTGAGCGCAGATTTCCATTTGTGAATTTCTGCTCAACTTTGGTTTTGTATTTTAGTTTGGCAATTTTGATTGCCCGTTTGACTTCTTTGTTGATCTCCTTCTTTTCCTGTTCAGAACCGGTGAAGAAAGTTCTTTTCTGGTGTAAACATGATCCAAAGTTCTTTGTCCTCTGGTGAAGCAGGAAATGTTCTGCTGAAATTTTGTCAGAACTGATCTTAAATTGCAGGGATTAAAATCCCAAGCAAGAATAAACGCTGCATCGGGATGCTTCATCTGCAGTGTGTTAATAGCAGAGCTCAGTTTGTGCATAGCTGTGTTTGCCTGGGCATCAGGAGGGATATACACTGCTACCACCACAACGCATGTGAACTTGCATGGTAGATAGAATAGTCTGCACTTTACAATTAGATGCTTTGTTTACATAAATCCACAAGCCCCCACCTCTGCTCTTACCAGTGCTCGCTGCTTCTCTGTCCGCTCTAAACATCGTGCGCTCCTCGAGATCCACCGCGCTGCTTGGGATGCCTGTGTTTCAGTGAAAATCATTGAATTGCAGTCCGTAATGAGTCTTTGAGTGAGTGTCCATATTTTGAGCTCGTCCAGTTTGTTCGGTAGAGACCGGACATTAGCGAGAAAAATACTGGGAATTGCTGATCGATGTGGGTTAACTTAACTCGAATTCCTCCGCGTTTTCCTCGTCTTTGTTTCCGATCTCACCTCCGGCGTCTGCGGCGAACAGCTGTGGTCGGGATGAAGAGTTTGCTGAGCGGCTCTCTTACGAGCTCTAGCGGGATCTGATCGAAGCTGAAGTCCGTAACAAAGTTTGTAAAAGTGTTTCCAAATTCCAAAAGTGACTGCCTGTTGTAGGTTATGCTTGCATGATAGAATCGCGCAAGTTTGCAAAAGATTAGTGCGTAAATAACCATAAATATGGCAAATCTGGAGAGACGCAGAGCCTCGCGATGCGTACGCGCCGCCACCATCCACCATTCTTTCCAGATCAAAGTGGCCCGCGGCCCATTAAAGCAAACACATTTATTTCAGCCAATCCAAATCATGATTTAGGTTGTACCTAATAACTATATGAAGTACACTTTACACTTACAATTTAACTTTACACCATGACCATCTGGAAAGCATTTATTTTGTAGATGTGCAAAAAAATGTGACTGTACAACAAATTATTTAAGAGTTGCAAAAGTAAACCTACTCCCCCCACTGTTTAATTAGATTAATAATAATAATAATAATAATAATAAAATAATAAAAAAAAATCTGAACGGTGTTCTAATCAAAGCTGGCTTACTTTTGCAAACGCAACTCCAGACGACATGGCTGTTTTGAGGACTATATGGTCATCTTGGGTCACCTAAGCAGAAAAAGCATAAAACAGGTTTTCTGTTGTTTTTCAGATGTTAGAAGTGCGACGACCGTAATGGCTTACATCTAATGGTCTGTCCACCGGCTTGCGCTGAGTCAGTCTGATTTGACCGATGTCGCCGGCGGTCTTGTACTGAACGTTGACAGTCATGTCTAGAGTGGCTCCGCTGGCAAGGACGCTGTATTTCATCAGAGCCTCGAGTGTGAGAATGCTGTCCTGGAATGATCATATTGGATTACATGGAAATGAAAAGGAAGACGGAGCTGCAAAACTCTACAAAAACATATCAAAGTGCCAAATCTCACCATCAGACATGAAACCAATCAGAATCAAAATGTACACATAACAAACTACAGTATTTTTTTGAATATAAGCACCACCCTGACTTTTTAGGCACAAAATAAAAATTCTAAAATTTTAAATTGTTTATTTGTTTCTTACTTTTCTGGGTGTATTTATGTAAATTTTCTCTTAAAAATACAATTTTTTCTTTATTTAACAAACCTCACTTGTGACTATTATGTTTTACTTGAATGACAGATAAAACAAAAAGTCGATTCGAATGATCAGAACTTAATTTCCCAGAATCCTCGGCCAATCCCAAGAGCCTTTGCACCAGTCCGCGCAGGCACAGACCAACTTTGAGAGGTCATCGAATTCTTTGTTTATCCGACGCCGCGTGAAAGAGGTATGTTTTTTTTCAGTAGAGAAAAGAAAGTGCGCAAAATACCGGAATTGTAAAGAGGTTTTAAACGTTAAACATGTTTAACGCCCTGTTTTTAAAAACACGAGACAACTCTTTTTTAACTAATACGCACTAATATTATTGTGTAATTTGTTATTTACTTCATAGTTATTTACTTATCCGCTGCAAAAAGACAACATATTTCCATTAATTTGTGATCTCTCCGGACTTGAAATGTGGAATAATGAGCGCTTACATTGACGTGCATATTCGATTATAAGCACCTTGCAAGTTTTTGAGCTGTTTTTTGGGTGAAAATGAGTGCTTATATTTGCGTAAATACGGCATTCATCTTCTACCGCATCATCCTTTACAGGGTCGTGGAAAACTGGCGCCTATCTCGGTGTCTACACAGGATACACACTCTGGATTGGTGGCCAACTATTCGCAGAGCAGGACACACAGACAAACACATTCACACACTCACTCATACCCAGTGTTGTGCAAGTTAATTCAAAATTGTAATATATTACATATTACTTATTACTGTTTGAAAAAAGTAATAAGTTACATTACAATATTACTGTCTCATAAATGTAATATATTACATTACTTCTGTATTACTTTTAAGTTACTTTCACCAAGTAGAAATTAACTAAAAAATTAACCTAAACAAAGTGTACCTTTTACTTGTACAGTAATTTGTAAAGTAAAAACTTAAATATGTAACAATTTTAGTCTGATATTTTTCACAATAAATTAATAATATGAAATAAAGTTCTAAATATCAATTCTTGTTTGAAAATACAGCTTCAACAATGTATCTAATAATAACTATAATGTCTCTATTAGTGAACAATAGTGGGCAGTTGTCATTAAAACGTTTTTATTTGACAGATAATTTAATAAAATATAAAGTTTTAATGTATTAGTTCATTTTCTGTTCTCAAATAATTTAAAGCACATTTAAAGCACATTTAAAGCACCTACATACACTGTAGGTGTAATGGTCCTTTGACAAAGAGGGAAAACCCGACATTATCGTGAATTTATAAAATCCGACCGGATGTCTGGGGAAAAGACGCTTGGCAACCCTAATAATTAACAATAATACGTGTTAGAAGTATGGTAGATATAAAGCGATTTCCCTCCAATATCTGTGAATAACCTGGGTATATTTGATATCAGACACAATATGACTTTGTAAACTTCAGTGCGTTTTATTCATTTTGAATGATTTACCACACAATACTGTCCTGCTTTCTGGCCATAAAGTGCAGAGTGCAGACGACATTGTTGTTGCTCTGTTTTCTTTCTCTTCAGGTCTAATGGCGGTCTAATGTTTTTTTTTATGTCGACCATTGTTTTGCGTTTACACAGCGGTTGCATTTCACCACAATGTTCTTGTTCTTTACAAAACTGAAATAATGCGCATAAGACCATCTCGCGAATGTACCTTCGGCTGTTGTTATTTAAATCAAACAGGAATCAAATTTGCCGCAAGTGCACGACCCGCCCTGTGAAGTGCGCGGCCGCAGTGACGCAAGCTAGTCGGAGCCTATAGCTGCACACCTCGAGCTCAGAGCCAATAGCTGCACACCTCGGGCTCAGAGCAGCGTTACAAAATACAACGCTCCACCAGCGAAAGGCGAGACTAATGACTTACATGTCTATTTACGAACAGGAAGTATTAAATGTTTGATTTATTGTATTGAAAGTGAAAGATTTGATGTAACGCAAGCGTTACTTGCATGTAACAAGTAATATATTACTTAAAATACTATAAGTAATAAGTTACACTACTTTGTTACAGCAAAAAGTAATATATTAGTGTAATATGTTACTTTTGTAACGCGTTACTCCCAACACTGCTCATACCTATGTGGTCAATTTTCCAATTCCAATTAGCCTGAAACGCATGTTTTTTGGAGAACATCGGAGAACCCGGAGGAAACCCACGCAAGCACAGGGAGAACATTCAAACTCCACACAGAAAGGCCCCGGCCGGCCTCAAACTCACACCTCGAGAGTCAAACGGAACCATCTTGCTGTGAGGCGGCAGCGCTACCCACTGCACCACCGTGCCGCCCCAAAAACATTTATCTAAAATGTTTTTTTCTGTCATAAAATGGCCCCCGAAGCTGAAATGGCAATAAACTAAACAATCAATAGTCAAAAGATTCTGGAACAATATTATGTTGAGTTTTTCTGGGTGTTTTTTGGCTGGATTTTAGAGGGTTGTGAAGCTGATTCAGTAAAATATAAATGGATGTAAGAGGATAGGCGACTATAAGCAATGGTTCAGCCTATTCCTGTTCTTTGGTTAATTTTACGTCAAATCGTTCGCGGGATGTAATGTCTGCTTGTGAATTTTGGCCAAACCATACGACGGGAAATATGGCGGCCTGGAAATTTAGCGGCAAAATGGACACTGTCTAAACCAGTGTTTTAAGCCTTGCAGTGTATCTAGTATTTGAGTCAACTTTTTTATAAGATATAATGCTTGAAAAATAACGGCAAGAAAGTAAAAAAAATCGTAAAAATACCTGTGTGGAATGCAGGCCTCCTCCGTAGCGCTGGTCTTGGGTAAGCCAGTTCAGGATGGGTCGTGCGTATTCCAAGTGGCCTCTGTGTAAAGTGTTGAGCAGGACGTACGCCGTGGTCTCCACGCTTTTCGCTGTTGCACCGCTGGGTTTTAACGGATCCTGGACAGGTCTGTCCTCTACCCAGAAACGAACGCTTGCAGGGCTTCCTGAGAAAACAAAGCTTATAAAGTTCCAGTCCATCACACGTGTTTGGGACAGTGTTAGTTTTGTTGATGAAATATTTCATCATTGTCAACCTTTCCCTGATGAAAACGAAATGAGAACTATAGAAAAACTCCCGCTTAGGGACGAAACCTATATTTATTGACACTTTCGTCATATCATTCATCATAGATTTGTCAATCATAATCCGAGCTTGTGGAGAAAGGCGGGTGCAAACGCAAAGAGAACCAATCAGGATACCAATCAGGAACCAAACCAGTCTTTCAGCGGGGTAGGAAAAGCACAGTGAGCTGGCGAGGATAGTTCAAAAACGTCTACTAGCGGCAGGAAAAAACGCTCAGATATATGGATTCATTTTACATTCAATGCGACCTTAAAAACACTATCAGTACGTGTGGAGCAACAATCACAAGCAGAAATACAACACACCTGAAGCGCCATCTGCTGATCAAACTTCTTTTTCTCTTTAACCGTGCAACCATTTGTTACTTATAAACGTGATGCAATTATAATTTATTTTAATTCTATTTTAATTATTTATGTAATTTCCTCTTTGTTGAGCCTTCATTTATGAGAATACATTTATTTGAACTGAAAAAAAGCTCATAAAAATAAGTTCAATAAAAATAAATGCTTTTCCAAGTAAGTAAGTAAGATCTTTGTATATATTTTACATGTTCATAGTTAACTACGCATTTAGATTTCTAAGACATAGCAACTTTAGTAAACATTTAGAATATGTAGCACCTATATTTTTGTTGACTAAATCTATACTGTAATTTAGCCGACTAAAATCTTGTGGTGTATAGTCGACCAAAATTAGACTAAAACAAAAAAAATTAAGATGACTTTTGGGACTACAACAAAACTGAGTTTTAGTCAAAAGACTGACTAAAACTAAATTAAGTTTTTCATTTTTGTCAAAATGAACACGTGTTTGAGATCAGACTTTACCTTTGATTTGAGCTTGGCGCTTAACAGCCTCGTAGAGACTGACACCGGGCATACTGTGAATATCCACGAGTGTCATGGCGTATGAAGCGATCGCTTTCGTATATAAACTCTGCATCTTCTCGGTGTTTGAGAACAGGAACTTTAATGCACGATCCATTGCTTCTTTAAAGACCTACAAAGACAATTCAAAATGCCAGTAAAATACCTACGGAGAAAAATCAAAATGGCAGTAAAATATCAACAAAGACAAATCAAAATGGCAGAAAAGTTCCTACAAAAACAAATCAAAAGCCAGTAAGATACATACAAATACAAATCAAAATGCCAGTAAAATACCTATAAAGACAAATCAAAATGCCAGTAAAATACCTACAAAGACAAATCACAATGTCAGAAAATGCTAGTAAGTTCTAATCTCTGGTTTTACCTTTAAGTTGGCACCCGGGACTTTGAGAGCCGATTCTATGCCAATAACGATGAAGGACGTGAGGTAAACGGTGTGTTCTGTTACGTCGGCTCCGGCGCCCTTTGAATCAAAACGCCGTCACGTACAGTAATTTCACACAGAGATAACGTACCGTGAGTTTGTGTGGTTTGATTGGTGACTTCTCGGTGAAAGAACCATCCGTTTCTTGGCAGTTTTTGATTAGCCAGTGGACCGTGTTGACAAGCAAAGTCGGTTCCAGGGAAAGATATTGATGCGATTCAGCTAATGTCTTGATTATCAGCGCCGTCACCCTGAGAAAGTATTACACAGATCTGTGTGTTGCTGCTAAAAGACACATACCATTTATAATTGAATTAAGATACCGCATTTACACAAATATAAGCACACCACGAATATAAGCACCAAGGACAAAATAAAAATTCCAAAAAAAAAAAAAAACTTTTTGTTTTTTACATTTCTGGTTCAATTACGTTAATATTCTCCTCAAAATACTATTTTTTGTTTAAAAAACCTAACTTGTGATTTAATTCTGTTTGAATTCACGAGAGATTCTTGTCTCCAGGTTCAAAAGCCCATAATATGATGTTTGGACCTGCTCTAGTACAACAATAATAACTGTTTTATTATATTGAATCCTGTTGCGTTGGCGTGATTACCATGTGCTGCCTGTCTTCTCGTCATTTGACCACATGCTAAACCCGTGTTCCAGCTTCAATTTAAAGGACATGATGCTAAGGAGACCTGGAAGACAAAAATAAAAGTTTAATAGAAATTAGATAATTCTACATGCACTGAGTACTGGAGAGATAGAGAGAGAGAGAGACAGACAGAGAGCGACTGAGAGAGAGACAGCCAGTGAGAGAGA
>SOMO01000036.1:324985-373466 GCA_028128575.1 Paedocypris carbunculus | reverse complement strand
GAGAGAGAGAGAGAGAGAGAGAGAGAGAGAGAGAGAGTTGAAGATAGAGACAGAGAAAAACAGTGAGATAGCAAGAGATGACAATTGAGAGAGAAGGATAGAGAGAGAGAGAGAGAGAGAGAAAGAGAGATGAAGATAGACAGAGAAAGACAGAGAGCGAGAGATGAAGAAAGAGAGACAGATAGCGAATGAGAGAGACTGATAGGTGGAGAAGGACGGACACACTGAACAAGAGTCTCACCAGCTTGCATTTTCCGCTTCAAACTTTGTTCATCTGCTGATGCCTCCTTCCCTAGAATATTCCAGCTGTTGGTGCTCTCCAGATAATGGTAGACGTAGTAGACGGGCAACAGGCTCATGACTTCCATCTCAGCGGATCCTCGGGGCAGATTAGTCAGCTGCTTTATTCCGTCTGGACTGTTGAGTATTGACAGAACTTTTCCCAGAACTTCACCTGAACACACGGGTATGTGGATCACAAGCCTGAAGATGAAACTCCGGGCCCGTGTGGTCATGCTTCCCACCTGTGACCGTCAGAGAACGATCCACCGTCGACTTGGGAACGGTGTTTGGAGGCATTACATTTTTTAACTCGATTTTTCGTATGGAGTCGCCTGAAAAAAAAGATCGACACGCATCACATGATCACGGAACGTCCATTGCGCATCCTCACCGTAGACTCCGTTGGGATCGATCTTCACATCACTTATCAGTTCTCTTCTTACTCCCTCTGGCTATAAAGAAGCAAATGTTAATGAGTGAGACTGAATAACTAGACTTAGACTTGGATTATTCAGCATTAATATGGAATTAGATTAGTGGCGAAAATATAAAACGTAAATTTCTAAGAAACGAATGAAAAAAGCTTCACATTTACGTTTGATTTTTTATTTTTTGCTTGCAATCGTCACATTTTCGTTTGAAATTCCCCCACTTCCTGGCCAAGCAGCTGCCAATCACATTCTCACTAGCCAATCAGAGTAAGGCCTGTGCCCACGGGAAGCTAGTGCCATAAGTCCAAACAAAAAAAAAGAAATGAACAAAAAAATATTAGGAGAAAAATAAAGTTTCAAGCAAAAACGTGAAGATTTCAAGCAAAAAATAAAAATCAACGAATGTTTTAAAATGAGTTTACAATGAACCTTGATTAAAATGTTATTTTTGCACAATGTTGCTAAATTATTGTTTGGTGTTAGTGGTACTTCAGAATAATAGCAGACATTGTAGTTTCTACACATTTATTTATACATGTACATAACAAATAAAAACCACATTGAAATATTGTACAGTATTGTGAAACGGTGTTGTGCAGAGAAGGTCCTGAAAGGCGTCTTACAAATAAAATATTATAGGGCTGTCAAAGTTAACGCGTTAACTCGTTAAATTGGTTTAATGGCATCAAATTTTATTAACGCCATTAACTGCACTTCCGGTATTTCCGGTTTTGCCGTTTTTACTGGTTTTTAAGTTTCACCTCAAAACCATTCAGTATTACGTGTACAGTTTTTTGCAAAGCTGAAATCACATTCGCAGTCTCTCAGACAACAGCGTGTGCATGCGCACTGATTATATGTCTGACTTTTGTTCCTTTAGTTAAAAATGTGTGATCAGCCTTTTCAGCTAGACTAATTATCAGTGCCATACTTTTGCCACATAAATATACAAATACAAATCTGTTGTCTATTTTCCTAAAAAAAAAAAAAAAGTACTTTTTTTTGTTAATTATCATGACCAGGTTACCCCATTGTTTTCTTTAGTCAAAACATTATATTACAGTATTTAAACAAGTGTTTATTTTGTGTTGAGTTTACATTAGTTTACATTTTACACTTCAATATTACAAGATTCTATACTTGTTCATGTTATTCATAATTGTTAATACTAAAGAATTATTATTATTAATAATAATAAATTATTATTATTGTTTGTGAATTTGCGATTAATCATGATTAATTTGGTTGAGGAAGTGCAATTAACTAAAAATGTAATTGTTTGACAGCACTAATTATTATTGTTATTGTTATTATTATTGTTGTTGTTGTTAAAGAAAATCGGAAGCAAAAAATAAAGTTTCAAACGTGAAGATTGCAAGAGAAACATAAAAAAACAAACATGAATGTAATTGTACGTTAGATAGTTTTGGCATTAATCTAATTCCATACATTAACTGCTGCAACGGATCAATCAATCAATTTAAACTAAAACTGACCACCACTTTTAATTTCTTGACCACACTCTCCCCGGTCCATTTTGTCGTTAAGGTGAACGTGAGGTTGTGGACACCTGCTTCCAAGGCCATTATGTAAAACTTGACCAGAGCCACCGACTGACCGTCTACTTCACCCTGGATTCCACGAGCTTTACTGTCTTTCTGCTGTTGAGCTCCACGAAACACACAGATTCCGGGTGTCGCTATCAAGGTCACATCGAACTTCACGGAACAGAAATGAGATTATGGAGTATGTCACTACAACGACGTCAGAAATAACGACTCAGACTTTTACCCAAGTGTTTGAGGAGCGCTTGTTGTAAACGGAACCGCGGAGCTCGATCTGCTCCCCGCGCACCATGGAGTACGGCAGCGGAACATCGATGCTGATGTCCTGGGACACCTGGATCTCCGCTTCCGTCGCACAAATTCCTGCACAGAAAATGTCCGGCTAAATCTAAAATGACCGGCCTAAACATGGTTTGAGATGCGATAGAGCGAGATAAAGATACTGAGAGAGAGACAGAGGGAGAATGAGAGAGAGAGTAAGAGATAATGTGAGAGAGAGAGAGGGAGAGAGAGACAGGGAGACTGATAGAGAAAGAGAGAGACAGATGGAGAATGAGAGAGAGAGGGAGAATATGGGATCAATTTAGTGCCAAAAAGATTTGCGCGCGTGAAACCTCGAGCGAGCGCAACTCGATTAAGCTTGAACCGAGCGCGCGCAACCAGTGAAGTGAGCGCGCGCTGCTTAAATCTACATTCGCTCGCGCTCAGGTCTCGTCTGCGCGCCTACAAATCTTTATGGCACGAATTTTGCTCGTTGTTCTGATTGGTCAAAGCGAACCAATCGTGGAGCAGCCCACAGCCATTGTCACGCCCACCATGACAGGTCCTGAAAGATTAAAGCAAAAAATACGTCTTACTTTTGCCGAGCAATAGTCCAGGCGCGTTATCTTTTTTAAATAGTATTCTAAGATATCCTAAAACGTATTCTCCTACTCCTAGTCTCCTAGAATACCAATTGCATATATCTACATTTATCTATAAGTTGGAGATAATGAACAGCATTCATAGATACAACTGTGAAATCTGAAGATATCTTTAAAAATAAAAATGACTATAATTATGAATCAAACTAAATATATCTTAAAATGTTATTGCCTTGTCAAAATAGGTTTTACATATTTTAAGATATCTTATTTTAAATGCATTCGGATATATCTTAAACTACATTATGACTAGTCATAAATATTTAGAGATATATTTAATTATTTTACTACTAGTACTCATGTATTAGCACTAGTAACAATATATTTGAAGATTAAAATGAGTAGGCATACATTTACGCTAGTATAAGCACCCACAATTAGGCTGCTTGTGCGAGTTTGCAACAAGCTTTTCACTCTCCACGGCTCACACGGTGATGTCATAATAAAGTGATTTGATTTGACATCTCTATATGTAATAGTAGATATCTCTAAAGTAGTTAAAGGAATAAATGTTAATTCTTTAGCCGATTTAAATTTTAAGACCTGTCATGGTGGGCGGGACAATGGCGGTGGGCTGCTCCATGATTGGTTCGCTTTGACCAATCAAAACAACAAGTAAAAATCATGCCATAAAGATTTGTAGGCGAGCAGACGAGAACTCAGTTCACCGATTACGAGCCCTCAGTTCAAGCGCGCGCGCGCTCACTTCACTGGTTGCACGCGCTCGATTCAAGCTAAATTGAGTTGCGCTCGCTCGCTTCGAGGTTTCACGCGCGCGAATCTTTTTGGCACTAAATTGATCCCATAGGAGAAGGCTTGAGAGAGATGAGGATAGCGAGACAGCGAGGAAATGAGAGAGAGAGAGAGAGAGAGAGAAAGAGAAATAAGACACTGAGAAAGAGAGTGAGACAGAGACAGAGAGTGACTGAGATAAATGACACACAAACACACACAGACACACACACACAATGATAGATCCTCACCATTACTGAACACACCCACTGCCTTTAGCTCCCACGTAGTTAGTGAATCTGGAAGCTTCCGGGTAACGGTCACCGATCCCGACCTTAGATATAATCCACAATTAGCTGGTAATATGCTGTGCAAACATTAGCTAACGCTACCTGATAGCATGCTCCTCCCACAGCCAGCTCTCAGGGAAATAGCTTCTGATCTGAGACTGCGTGGTGTCCATCAGGAAGTGGATGGCTGCAGACAGACGACACTCGGACTTCAAGTGACTGACCTGAAGATTGCTCGACCGAATCAAATCAACAGCACCTGCCCGACTGAGAATGATTCTGTCCTGGTTTTGATTTTGTCGCTCTCGCACAGCCATCCGACAGCACTCGAGGAAGGCGCGCTTGCACTTATCATCGGCCTTTAAGCGATGTTTCCGATCGTCGCACGTTTCTAGGGTCGGGAGGCTATTGAGTCCAAGGTCGCAGCATTTCTTGTAGGATCCATACCTTTTAGCTGTGGAATAAACATGAGGATCATACATCACAAACACTTTAGCGCCACATGAGCGTTTTCTGTTTGTGCAGCCTTCCAAACAAACCAATGTCCGCAAACTTGTCTTTTAGTTCTCCTGAACGCTTTGGCCTAACCTGGGCTGAGCAAGCGCCTCCTGAAAAACAAAATGACAAAGCCACAAAGAATCAGTGCTGGTAAAGAATCAGTCTGCTAGCAGAATTAGCATGCTAACAGACTCACTTTGCTGACAGAATATATGAACAAAATATACTACAGTGTTTCGTTTACAATATACGTGCTAACATGCTCAGTCTGATAACAGAACTCGGATAACAGAGCTCAAGATTCAGTATGCTAACAAAATCAGCTTGCCTTACATCAGGGGTGCCCACACTTTTTCGGTTTGCGATCTACTTNATATATACATATATATACACATATATATATATATATACATATACACACACACATATATATATATATAAACTTTTAATACTTTATTACTATATCAAATGTATTATTAAATTATTTTGTCCTCAACTGTAGATGTTTGCTGTATATTGCCATCACCTCACTTTATACATGCTTTGTTGAGTGTCATCTTCTGGTAAAACGCAGTAAAAACACACTTCAGAATAAAATCCTTTTTCAGGTACCAAAATGTCAGAGTTTATGGCAGACTTACTTGGCCGTTGTGTTTCCTCACTCATTCTCTCTGTTTATTGTATTTTGTTTTTTAAACTTGACAAGCACCCGACTTGTAGGTAATAAGCGCACGTAAACGCTGCTGCGCACGGAACTCCGCCCCATGCGAGTGCGCACACAGCTGCAGAGAGACTGACAGAGAAATTAGAGTTTGGCAGAATCGTGTAAATGCTGGATTAAGATTTGCGTGTGGGGTAGAATCGCCATCCTTTAAACTTATTTTAGCCGATCTCTTACTCGCAAACTTGCTAGAGTTTTTAAAAAAAATTTTCCTCAACTTTTTTTCCCAATGTCATGCGATCTACTCACAATGCCTTTGTCGATCGCGATTGACGTAATGGGCACCCCTGTCTTACATAATCTACATGTAGTAATTATTGCATCACACAATCGCACATACACAATCAGTAGGCTAAGAATAGATCAGAATAGAACAGAATAGAGTAGAATGCCTTTATTGTCATTGCGACAATAGAAGCAGCATAGTAAAGACAATAGAGAAGCAGAATGCTAACAGAATCAGTTTGGTAACACAATCGGTAAACCAAGAGAAGTCGTATTATAACACAAATTAGTAATAGAATCGGTTTGCTAACACAATGAGTACGCGAAGTGAAGCAGTATGCTGCTAACAGAATATTTTTACGTACATAATCAGTATGCTAAGGGTGTACTCACACTGGGCGGTCCGTGCTTCGGTACGATTGTCCCCCCTCCCTACTCCCCCGCTGGCCGCGCACTCACACTGCCAAATTTGCAGTCGTGCTTCAGTACGCTTACTGCGATGTTTTAAGTAATACTATTAGTTGCCGGTAGATGGCGTAGGTTTTCATCATCCTTTGTCACTGATATAATTGTAACTCTGTATATTTAAGTTCATATAAATGTTATTTAATTTAGCATTAATCTATTTTAAGTTATTGTTGATTTATTTTACTGTTTAATTTGTGATTGGCATTATATTATTTAACTTGAAATATTAATTCAAAAGAATTGTGGGGGAAAAAGTCCCTGTCCCTTTAATGGCGAACTTCGAGTAATGAGAAATAACGAGAGTCAGGTGCGAGTCTCCCGGAAAAGCGACTGTGAATGCTGCGCGTTGTGTGGAAATAAACAAGTCGTTCTGAATCCATCGTGTGAGCCATTTATTAAAGAAGCCCACGCTGAAGAGACGGAAGAAGGACCAGAAATAAGGACGCTTACGCTGCGATGTATTAAGTAATACTAGTATTTACCGGTAGATGTAAGTTTTCATCATACTTTGTCACTGATATAATGTTGGAAAAGTTAGTAAAAGTACGAAAAAACTGCGCTTTCACTGCAATGGATTCTGTAGATCTGGTGGGTTTGTGGCTTATCATTTTAAATCGTTTGGTCTGCGGAGGTTCACAGCCTCACACAGCCTGTGTGTGTCTGTGTGTGTGTGTGCGCGCGCGCGTTCGGAAGAAAGAGCAGAGCAACCAGCACGAGATGTGGAGAGCTTTTACTTGCGCTGCGCTCGCTTTTGTTGCACGTAAACATGCTGCTCGTGTGTGGAGCGCGCGCATTTTCCCGTTTTGGAGCGGCTGAAACGTGACGTCACGTCCCCTGGTCCGTGCACGGGCACTCGCACACTCACACCACGAGCCCAATCCTGCGGGCCGTGCCCGAGCACACCTCCTCCAACCGGGCCACGGCCGGCCAGAAGTGCCGCGGCCAGGCACGGCCAGGAACACTCACACTGTCAGACCAACCGTGCTTTGGTGCCCGAACACGGACTTGAGCACCTAGTGTGAGTAAGCCCTAAATGAAGCAGTATGCTAACAGAAGCAGTAAGCTAACAGATTCAGTTTGCTAATGCAATCAGTTTGCTAGGAGAAGCAGTATGCTAACAGAATCAGTTTGCTAACACAATCAGTATGCTAAGAGAAGCAGTATGCCAATAGAATAATTTTGCTAATGCAATCAGTATGCTAAGAGAAGCAGTATGCTGACAGAATCAGTTTGCTAACGCAATCAGTATGCTAAGAGAAGCAGTATGCTAACAGAATCAGTTTGCTAACGCAATCAGCACGCTAAGAGAAGCAGTATGCTGACAGAATCGGTTTGCTAACACAATCAGTACGCTAAGAGAAGCAGTATGCTAACAGAATCAGTATGCTAAGAGAAGCAGTATTCTAACACAATCGGTATGCCAAGAGAAGCAGTATGCTGACAGAATCAATTTGCTACTACAATAAGTACACTAAGAGAAACAGTATGCTAAAAGAATCAGTTTGCTAACGCAATCAGTACGCTAAGAGAAGCAGTAGTCTAACAAAATATTTTATGCACACAATCAATATGCTGAGAGAATAATTTGCTAACACACTCAGTACGCTAAGAGAAGCAGTATGCTAACAGAATCAGTTTGCTAACACAATCAGTACGCTAACAGCAGTAGTATGCTAACAGAGCCATGTACACTGTACCTGTCGAGCTCTGGGCGTTTGCATTGGTGAGGAACATAAGGCCAGTGCGGTCAAACACATCAGTGTTGTCTTTGCCTCCTCCACCACCACAGCCTAGATCGTTCTTCTCTACATGCTGGAAAACCTGGACAAAGGGTCACAGCCGTGTTCCTCAGAGGATACGGCAGTATAAACTCTTACCTTATTTAACGGGTCTTTCTTGTTGGAACGAAGGACGTAAAGGGCTTTATCAATGGCAGACAGCGTCACCAAAGATTCCTCCTGGTTTGTCGCTTCAATTTTTAAGTTGAGCTCATCTTTGGGTTTGTAACGTTTGTCAAGCGTTGAAATAGCCACCTGAAATGTGTTTTCGAAGAGTTGAGTAAATCCATTTTCAAGTAGCCAAAATCAGTGGGTGTGGCCTCCATTGTATTAAAGTCAAGACAGAAAAAGCAGCCATGCCTTCAGATTTTGTAGACATTTAGCTTTAACGTCAATCCACACAGAGTCTGCCACCAGCTCAGCCTTGCCCCCGTCGTCCAGGACGTAATACACCAGTAACCGAGCCGACGGCACCATCTCATGGGTTATCTGAATGTTGAGGCTTTGAGTGGTTTCGCTGACTCGCTTGACCGTATCAAATATGACAACTTTGCCTCTAGTAATAATCTGCGTAGGGAAAAATGTGTCCATTAGCGATGTAATTTGGTTCCATCTTCACAATTCTCTGCTGCTTACATTTCATTAACACCAGGAGTTCTCTGGCATACCTGATAGCTGAACGTCTTCAGGGAAAGATAATCACGGTACTGAAAGATCACGTTGATGTTAATATACTCTCCAACGGTATATGCCCCGGTTCCGTGCGGTAAATTGATGTAAAGGTAGCGATGGTTTACAGACACATATGACTCGGCGTTCAGCTCAAGCTCAGCTTGTTTCCAGGAATCCGACACTGTCTCAAACTGGAATAAGAACACGCGTGTTATGTCCTAAACACAAGTGTGACTGCCATATTTTTCAGACTATAAGGGCGCACTACAGTACATTATAAGCCAGACCATCAATAAACGTTTGTGTCCAGTCATGAGGGGAACGAGACAAGTTACGTCAGTTGGTCGCTGAAGAACAAACTGTTGAGGCAATTGCTCTAGGTAGCTGTGGTGCCAAAAAGTGTAATCGCTAATTCACAATGATGTGATGTGTCCATTCAAATGTAGTGCAGTGAAGATACAGACACTCAATCAAAAATGTAGTCAAGAAGAGAGTAAGTTAATTATATTTTTGAAACTCAGTACAAGTACAAATTAGCCCAAAATACAAAAGTTCTTTACACCACTGCCAGAGACTTGTCAAACCTCAAGTAGGTCAGTTCTAGAGGTGTAAATGTTAATTTGTTTTGCCATTGGCTGCCTCATGTTCTGCTTTTAGCCTAACGCTTCTTCAGCTTCATCTTCTACCAAAGTTGTATTGAAATCAGTGGATCAATTGAGGATGGCGCCGGTGTTTGTGGCTTGCCGTCAGTGCTCTTCATGTCTGCTGTTTGTGTTATTTGTCGTGCTGCTCATTCTTTGTCTACCTCCGCATAACAATGCCGGCATAGCCTACGATTGACAAACGCTACTCGACATCGGACATGCAATGTTCGGTCGCAGCGTTCACGAAGTTGCTCCACATACTCGCTCCCGCCACCATCACCGTGTATTCACTCACCTTCCCGAGCATTATCCCATCGGACCGCCTCCCTATCCTCTTCGGAAACGAAAGCAAAGACGGCGCGGCACTCGCGGGGGCAAAGCGACCCGCCTCAAACGGATGTTGAAGCTGGATTTCGACTCCATTATTCCACCTAGCTAATCCCAGTTCTCAGCCGGCATTACAGCTGGAGCGTCACGCCAGCCGCCAAAAACGCTAAATGTCAGTACCTCTCCAATACCGTAATCAAAAATGCCCATAACCCCAAAATCCTATTCTCAACCATAAACTCTGTCCGTCACCCACCAGTCATGCTGTAGAGCCAACCGACAAACTATGCGAGGACTTCTCCATATTTTTCTCTGACAAAATCACTTCAATCCAGAAAAACATCTCAATCTCTACACTCTCTGTATCAGAAACACCGCTCTACTCCTCCACCTGGTCTGACTTTGTTCCCCTAACCGCCGACTCTATAATAATTCGAGTTAATGAGATTGTAATGTTGATTTGATCCCACCCGCATAAACACAGCTTGCTTTATCAGATCAATGTGAACTCATGTAGTAGTAGTCTTTATTGTCATTGTTTACACAAAAACAACGAAATTACGTTCGGAGCCCATACAACAATACATTTGAGTCAAAGTGCGAAAGTGCAAAACCAGCGTAGCCAGGAGGTAAGTATTGTAAAGTAAAGTGCATTAGAAGTGCATATGACAAAGTGCAATACGTTGTTAGACAGTTCAGAGGTATTGTTCATAGTGTATGTGGGGGGGCAGTTACAGTGCAGCAATGCATTGCAGACCGGTCCAGTGCTACTGTTTAAATATAGATGTTTAGGTAATTGTCCATGGGAAGGGGGAGGGTGACGCAGGTGCCGTATTGAGTAGCCTCACAGCCTGTGGATACAGGCTGTTTGTTAGTCTTGTAGTTCTGGCCTTGATTGACCTGTATCTTCTCCCTGAGGGCAGTAGGTGAAAGAGGCTGAATGCAGGGTGGTGTTGGTCCCGCAGGATGTTGTGTACCCTCTTCAGACAGCGGGTGGAGTAGATAAAGCTGGTCTCTGGTAGCGTAGTTCCAATGATTTTACTAGCTGCTTTCACTACTCGTTCGAGTGCCTTCTGGTCCGCCTTAGTGCAGCTGGAAAACCACACTAAGAGCCCGTAGGTGAGAACACTGTTGATGGCGCAGTTGTAGAAATTCACCATCATATGCCTGGGAATGTTTGCCCTCCTCAGCTTCCTCAGGTAGTAGAGGCGTTGTTGTGCCTTGCCCACTGCTGAGGTGACGTGCTTGCCCCACGACAGGTCTTCAGTCAAGGTTATCCCCAGGTATCTGAAGCTGCTCACTCTCTCCACTATTTCATTGCAGATGAGTATTGGTTGAAGAGTTTGTCTTTTCTTTCGGAAGTCCACGACGATTTCTTTTGTCTTTTTGGTGTTTAACACAAGGTTGTTTCCGTGACACCATGACACCAGTTGTTGCACCTCCTTCCTGTAGGTGGTCTCATCATTGTTCGAGATGAGTCCCAGCACGGTGGTGTCGTCGGCAAACTTGACAATGAGATTGGATGCTGAGGAGGAAAGGCAGTCATGGGTGTAGAGTGTGTAGAGCAGAGGGCTCAGAACACACCCTTGAGGAGCCCCTGTGTTAATAACAAGGGTGGGCGAGATGTTTCTTCCCAGTTTGACTACCTGAGTGCGGTTAGTGAGAAAGTCCACAGCCCAGTTGCAGAGGGATGGATTCATTCCCAGTTGATGCAGTTTGGTCCGAAGTTTATATGGACGGATGGTGTTGAAAGCCGAGCTATAGTCTACAAAAAGTAGCCGTGCGTAGGTGTTTTTATGCTCCAGATGTTCCAGTAGCGTGTGCAGCACCATGGCTATAGCATCCTCCGTTGATCGGTTCTCCCTATAGGCGTACTGGTGTGGGTCCAGGGATGGCGGAAGGGCAGTTTTGATGTGTTTCAGTACTAGTCTCTCAAAACATTTGGCAGGGATGGAGGTGAGTGCCACAGGTCTGTAATCGTTTAGACAGGTCACATTAGGCTGTTTTGGGATTGGAATAATGGTTGCTGCTTTGAAACAGGTTGGAACCAGTGAACAGGACAGAGAGGTGTTGTATATTGAAGTGAAGACGTCCGCCAGCTCTGCAGCACAGTCCTTGAGCACTCGACCTAGTACTCCGTCTGGACCGGCAGCCGGTCCAGACTCATGCAAGGACATCGTCAGCCATCTCAAGCCTACCTCCTGCCCCTCTGACCCCATTTCCGCTACCCTCCTGAAGCAGTTGATCCACATTGCTGGTCCAGGCTTGGTACTTGTGATCAACAAATGTTTACTCTCTGGCTCGGTTCCACCCGCCCTCAAACACGCAGCTGTGACCCCCTACCTCAAAAAACCAAACCTCGACCCGACTACTCTATCCAATTACCGCCCCATCTCTAACCTCCCTTTAATATCTAAAATTATGGAAAAAACTGTTCTGACCCAACTCAAATTGCGTCTCTCAAATAATGCAATCTTTAAAAAGCTCCAATCTGGCTTTAAAACACAGCACAGCACAGAATCTGCCCTCCTCAAAGTGACCAATGACATCTTCATGGCCACTGACTCTGGAAAATGTGTGATACTCACCCTCCTAGACCTGAGCGCCGCATTTGATCTCATCGACCATAACACTCTCCTCACGCGCCTCGAGCACTGTGTTGGCATTAAAGCTAATGTGCTAACCTGGTTCCACTCCTATCTGTCCAACCGCTGGTTCACCATCAACATTAAGAACTGCGGCGTTCCCCAGGGGTCAATCCTCGGACCAGCCCTTTTTTCAATCTATATCCTGCCTCTTGCTTCCATCCTCACAAAATTCGGCGTTGCTTATCACTTCTTTGCGGACGACACGCAGATCTACCTGCCCTTCTCATGAACCGACAGTAACTATCTACAGCCGTTACTGGAGTGCCTAGCAGAGGTGAAACTGTGGCTGGCCAGCAACTTCCTGAGCCTATATGAAGACAAGAGGTCCTGGTCTTCACCCCAAGTGAAAGAACAGTTTGCAACTCAGCTCCCTCCTACCTATTGCCTTCTGTGACAAACTGCGCTCGAAATTTGGGAGTACTATTCGACAGCCATCTCAGGTTTGACAAACAAGTCAACTCAGTAGTCAAAACTTGCTTTTTACACCTCAGACTTCTAGCGAAAACCAAGTCTTTCCTACCACCAAACTGTCTGGAATAAGCAATCCATGCTTTCATCACGTCACGCTTGGACTACTGTAACTCACTCTACGTCGGCATAACTCAGTCAACACTCGAACGCCTTCAGCGTGTCCAAAACGCTGCTGCTAAACTCCTTTTTGTTTTCAAGGCACTCAATGACCAAGCTCCTCTTTATCTGTTGGAACTTTTATCTCGGCAATCTTCATCACGAACCCTTCGCTCAAACGACCAAGGGCTTCTCAAAACCCCTAGGACTTGACTTAAATGTCGGGGGATTGCTCGTTCACTGTGGTCGGCCCGAAACTTTGGAATACTCTCCCTCCCCACATAAAGGCTGCCCTTCTTCAATTCGATCTCAATCTTCAAATCCAGACTCAAAACTCCCCTGTTCTCCCAGGCCTTCGATATGCCACTATAAGTACTGTCCCTCAATGCACTGTTACTGCCATATAATGCACTTTACTTTTATCTGCCTTCCTCCCTTGACCTTACTGTCTAATTATTGTTTTACTTTCTTATTCTTCTCTTAATTGCCTCTCTTCCACCTCTTCTCCTCTGCATTCATGTGAAGCACTTTGGTCCACTCTTGTGGTTTTTAAGTGTGCTATATAAATAAACTTTGACTTTGAAATATTTTACAGATTCTTTAAGAAAAACGTAATGTATTTTAAGTGTGTTATATAGTCTGAAAAAAATGGTGAGTACTGGCATTGTTCTGACATCTGATCATTCCATCAGGGACCAAAGTGAAACTTACAATGATCTTTGCCACTTTCGCGTCATTAGGGACGTTGTAGATGAAGTAAGCGATTCCATCTCTTTGACTGGTCTCGCTCACACTATCCTGATGACCTAAAAATTTAATGTCGTTCTCTTTATTGGCAGTGTTTGTCCATTTTCCTTGTGCCTGGATGGTCACACCTTGCACTGGTTCCCCCAAAGGATCCCTCACTAAAACCTGCAAAGTCCATGAAACTGTCAGGCAACATTAGCCAGTATCAGATGAGTAAAGTCTCGTACCCGGATAGCATACGGCAAACCCGGTTTGATGAACAGAGGGGTTGCAATCAAACTCAGTGTAAAGGGAGATTCTATGAACTTCACACTTGACAGCACGGCCTCCTGAGAGATCCCACCTGAAAAAAAGCATGTTTCTCACCCAGAAGACCTACCTACGTGAATCCCCTACCGGTCGATTCCTGCACCAAAACCGTTACGCGAAGAAAAGTCTCCTCGCTCATCTCGTTGAGATGTTGGGGACCTTCAGGCATCGATGACAGAGCAGACTGGATGTCCAAAATCACTTCCAGCTGTCCATCTTTCATCTAAAGCGAACAAACCATAATTTGGTTACGTGCCCTTGAACTTTGCCAGGGTAACCTAGCTCCACCTTATATTTTTTGAACGTTGAAGGTATTATGACACCCAAAGGCTTTTCTGGTGAACTGTATCCAAACTGCAAGTACACATCTGCGGAACTCACTGGCGTTCCATAGACATACCTGTGAGGAGATCACACCACGTCAAGTAAGAACCTGATACCAGGACGTCTTCAATGTGGTAAAACCCCACTTGGCGGAAATCTTCAGTTTGAAGGTCTCAAAGTTCTTCGCGTAGATGTAGTTAGCCTCAGGTTGGATGTGTACTGAAATGGTGGGAAGGACTGGGAAACAGAAAGACTCGTCACAAACCTGAAGATCGTAATGATCTTGAATCTTGCTTTTGACACGTCACCGTATTCCTTGACCTCAAACTCAGCAGTCGCTGTGGTTTCGAAGGTGTCGGAGTAGGTGGCCTTGATTTTCCAGATGCCAAACCTGAAGACAGGGAAACACAAACGAAAATCCCACTATAGTACAGTTGAATTGGGCCGCCAGTTACTGGGGGGAAATCCTAAAGTCCAAATCACATCTCATAACGCAAATTTGTGTCGCTTTATTATTTTTTTGTGCCGCAAAAGGTTCCAATTAACGAGAGTCGACTGTATAGTGAACATCTGACCTGTGTCCTGAGTAAAGCATGGTATAGTAAAGACTCTTACGTGGGTTTTAAAGGCAGTTTGAAAGGTGGCAGTAGTGGTTTCACTCCATTAATGTCTCCTATATCAATCATTTCCAACTTCACGCCATTAGGGTCCTGAAAGGGATTCAAACCAGGTTTCTCCTTGGCGTGAGGATCTCACAGTTAAGGTTAGAACGGAGACGCTCACCATGAACGTGAGAGTCACCAATCTCCTGGATTTCCTCAGCTCCTCATTTAACGAGTAGACACGCACCTTCACTGTAAAAGACTCGGAGCATGAGTTTGATAAAGTCTTTCTTGTCCAGACTGTCCGTGATTGTGACTGACCCTTCTGATCAGGGGTGTACAGAGGCTTGTCCGTCTGCAGGAAGAGGAAGCCATTGACCCTGCTGACGGGTATTTTTTTGTGCGCAATGAAGCCAGGCGAAATTGCCTCCAGGTAGACATGCGTGTCCTCTGCTGGAAAATCCTTTGGTATAATCTTTAAAAGCAAAGTAAGTTTTGTCATAATATGGAAGCGTAACACTTGTCATGATCTCATACCGTATTTACTCGACTATAAGTTGAGGATTTTTCCTTAAAATTTCGGGCTTAAAGTGGGGGGGTTAACTTATACGCGCGGTCTACCGAAATAGAACATATTTTACTCAGAACAATGCACAGATATTTCACCCTTTCTCACAAAAATAAACAACAGAGACACAAGCGCTGTAATTAAATTAACATTTATGACGTGTCACGTGAACTAAATAAATCTTTCAGAAAATGGGGCATGCCGGCTTTCATTTTACGTCATACCTCTGTGTCAAAAAAATGTGCGCAAGCCGAGCAGGCGAGCACTGCACAGTGGGCGCAAAGGAGCACTGACTGGCCGTCCGCTCTTCTCGTGCTAGCTGCTCCACACACACACGCGCGCACAAACACACAGTGTTGGGAGTAACGTGTTACAAAAATAACATATCACACTAATATATTACTTTTTGCTGTAACGCGGTAGTGTAACTTATTACTTATCGTATTTTCAGTAATATATTACTCGTTACATGCAAGTAACGCTTGCGTTACATCAAATCTTTCACTTTCAAACCAATAAATCCAACATTTAATATTTCCTGTTCGTAAATAGACACGAGTCATTCATCTCGCCATATGCTGGTGGAGCGTTGTATTTTGTAAAGCTGCTCTTCTGAGCTCGAGGTGTGCAGCTATTGGCTCTGAGCTCAAGGTGTGCAGCTTTTGGCTCCAACTGGCTTGCGTAACTGCGGCCGCGCACGTCACAGGGCGGGTCGCGGAAATTTGATGAACATTAAATAAACAACAGCCGAAAGTACATTTGCGAGATGGTCTTATGCGAATTGCTACAGTTTTGTAAATGCGACTATTAGAATACTAATAGAAATAACTACAAACTATAGTAACATGTTACGATTATCTTGTGTACTGTTATAAGTGTACGTGTTCATTTAGTGCATTTATGTTTATTCATTGATCCAACGCTACAATATCAAAAGTACATACAACAAAAGTACAGGTAGGAATGTTTGTACGATCAAGTAGGAGAAGAAACGATAGATAAAACGAACGCTCATGTAGCACGGAAAGTAGAAAAATCTGAGCGGAGAACAGTTGAGCAGTGACGTAGTTTTAACGCGCACGCGCAGCGTGATGGTTAGGAACTGCTGAGCAGTGACGTATTTTCTAACGCACATGCGCACGTACCAGCTCGTGACAATATCTATCTTAAAATGATAGTAAGTTGTAATTATGAGTATATTCTAATTATGTAATATTAAAATATAACTGAGACAGTTATCTCAAAAAATAAGATAGTAAGTTGTTTGAGATCCTAATTATGAGTTGTTAAAATATAACTGAAACAGTTCAAAATAATAAGTGTCATGGATCCCGAGTCACGTGACAACGGACTTTGATTTCGAATCTACGTTCTGACTTTTATGTTGAAGTTGTACCGGGTTGCCGCCATATTGGTTTATCCACATGTTAGTGTGATCGTTTGAAGATCAGGTGTTGCGTATCTGTGATTATTGACAATTATCCTGTGTATTTAATCCCGGTGATATTTGCCAGATTGTCTGTGCTCGTTGCCAGCTTTCCAGCGTTTCTCTAGTCTCGTCTTGTCTTGTGTTTTGCCGATCCTGATCTTGTTTCTAGACCCTCGTTTTTGCCTGCCGATTTTTGGACCTGTTGTGGATATATTGTTGCCAAACTTTCGCCTGTCTATTGGATTACCCTTGCCTTGTCTTTGCTGTACTGTCTACCGTCGATGATCAATTGCCTGCCCGACTCTGATTAAAGCTCTTTGGATTTTTCTACCTCCTGCTTCCTCATCCATTCTGTTCATGTGGGTCCAACGCCTACGGACTGTGACAATAAGTTAGTAGGTTGTACTTACAGTATGAGATCCTTATTTTGAGATACTACGTCGTGAGATATTAAAATATAACCGAGACAGCTATCTCAAAATATTAAGTTAGTAGGTTGTAATTACGAGATCCTAATTATGAGATACTAAGTTATAATTTTGAGATACTAAAATATAATAATGAAAGTCTAAATAATAAAAATTTGTTACTAATTATGAGATCGCCATCTTGAAAAGTTAGTAAGTCATAAATATGAAATTTTAATTAAAAGATTGTAACTCATAATTGTGAGATTGTAAATTGTAATTATAAATATGTCACAACTCATAACTATGTGATTTTTTTCTTCTTCCTTTTTTAAATGTGCTCTTCCATTACTATACATTAATTACTGTTAGGGATAAAAAGAAAACAAAACAGGACAAAGAAAACCAGCCAGACCGGGAAAAAAACGTAATGTAATAAAATGCAATAAAAAATTATTTAAATCGGTCTTTCACACACTCGTCTGTAGTGTCACTCACTCGTAAAGTGGCTTTGGCTTGATACTTGTTCTGTGCATTGAGCCTTAACGTCTGAACAGCAAACGCCTTATATCCTTTTGCCAAGGTATTTTTAAGGTAAAGATCGACTATAGTTTCCTGCTCATAGCCAAAGAGCTGCACCACAATGTGTTCCGAGGCATCCAGTCGCAGGAGTTTGGGGGCAGTAATCAGGTATCTGAGGTAAAATAGCAAAAACCGTTACAATTACATTAATGTTTTAATCGTACAGTTTTATGCAGGGTGACGTCACGGTGACAATCAGTATCAAATTCAGGTTCAAATTATAAGTTTTGAAATTTTATCTCTCTCTGTCTCTCACTCTCTCCTTCTCCCTCTCTCTCTCTGTCTCTCCATTTCTTACTCTGTCTCTCTCGTTCTCACTCTCTGTCTGTCTCTCTCTCACTTTCTCTCTCTCGTTCTCACTCTGTCTCTCTCTCTCTTTCTTTCTCTCTCATTCTCTCTCCTTCTCTTTCTCACTCTCTCCCTTATCTCCTCTGTCTCTCTATTTCTCACTCTCTCTGCCTCTCTCTTTCTCACTCTCTCTGTCTCTCTCGCTCTCTCTCTCTTTCTCACTTTCTGTCTTTTTGTCTCTCTCTCCCTCTCTCTTTCTCACTCTGTCTGTCTCTCTCTCACTTACTCTCTCCCTCTCTTTCTCACTCTCTCTCTCTCTCTTTTTCACTCTCTGTCTCTCCGTCAGGCTCTCACTCCCTCTCTTTCTCACTCTTTCTCTCTCCCTATCTCCCTCTGTCTCTGTCTCTCTTTCTCTCTGTGTCTCACCCTCTCTCTCTCACACACTCTTTCTGTCTGTATCTCTCACTTTCTCTTTATCTCTCTCTGCCCTCCCCTCCCTCTCTTTCTCACTCTTTATCTCTCTCTGTCAGTCTCTCTCTCACTGCCTCTCTTTCTCTCTCTCTCTCTCTCCCTATCTTCTTCTCTGTCTCTCTATTTCTCACTCTCTGTCTCTGTCTTTCTCCCTTTGTCTCTCTATCNCTCTCTCTCTCTCTCTCTCTCTCTCTCTCTCTCTCTCAGTGACAATGAGCCTGTGTCAAATTCAGGTTAAAATCGAAATATTACAAGAACTTACGTTTTTTCCTGAGTGCTAAAGCGAACGAAGAGTGAAAACAAACACAACGGAAGAAGCCGTGCCATTCCTGAGCGTTACCTCACAGAACATCTAGTCAAAGCAGTTTGTGGCATCCACATCAGTGTCTGCTGTGCTTGTTTTATGGTTAATTATTAGCCAAACGTTTTGAAATGAGCCCCTGAATATTTAGGGGTTTTTTTTGTTGTTTTTTTTTATTGGTTGGTAGATTAGTTTAAGGATGTCCATGCATATTAACCAAAACGTAATGTGAAATTTAAAATATCTAACGAGTCTAACATCAACGTTGTCACTCATGACTTTCTTGCTTTGCTGACAGAATTTGTAAATATTTGCTCTACGGTGGATTTTTTTGTTATTGCGCAAAATCTCTTTACACAATGTGGACTTTAGACTTAAAAAGAAACAAGTTAACAAGACAGTAAATGGCTAAATACCTACTCTATAAACAATCAGAATAAACGATCAACTAGTTGCCCTGATTCATTGACTTACATTAATCTTTGACCTATTACCAGAAGCTGAATTTTGGCACTGATTTGCCAGCAACTGATTGTGTTTGATAGTGCTCTCTCTCTTTCTATCACTCTCTCTGTCGCTCTCCCTCTCTCTTTCTTATCTCCCTCTTTCTACAACTCTCTCACTTTCTCTGTCTCTCTCCCCCTCTTTCTCTCTCTCTTTCGCTCTCTCACTCTCTCTGTCTCTCACTCTCTGTCTCATTTTCTCCCTCACTCTGTCTCTCGATATTTCTTTCTTTATCTCCCTCTTTATACATCTCTCTCTATTTCTCTCTCCCCCTCTTTCTTTCTCACTCTCTCTTTCGCTCTCACTCTCTCTCTCTCTCTGTCTCACTTTCTCCCTCACTCGCTCTCGCTGTCTCTCTCTATTTCTTTCTTTATATCCCTCTTTCTGCATGTCTCTCACTCTCTGTCTCTCTCACTCACTCTGTCTCTAACTCTCTCCCTCGCTCTCTCTGCCTCTCCCTATCTCTTTCTCTACCTCCCTCTTTCTACATGTCGCTTTCTTTCACTCTCTCTCTTCATTCGCACCCAAGGACAATTTTCCAGACACTACTTCTCATGAACACAATGTTTTGTACTGTAGGACTGTACAGGCCGCACTGTGAAAATGTCCGTTACTACTGAATTAAAACAAATGACAAAGACAACATCTCATGTGTTAATTCTTTATATAGCATACAAGTAAATTCCCAAATATTTTTTTCTATAGGAAAACATAGAATATGTAATATAATAGAAGCAGGTTTTCTTAATAATACTTTTAAAATTACATACACACATAAAGTGACTGTAATGTACATTTTGTCATCTTATTTACATTATCACGATGCTCTTCCATTACACGTTCTGTTGGGCTGCAGTGACTCAAAACAGCCACTATGTGGCGCTTGATCCCAAAGAATCGTTGCTCGAGTTACGTTCAGACGCTATCAATTGGCTTCATCCTTGACAAGGTTGCGAATAAATTTCAGTGCATGCGAATATAAACGAAAGTCTTGATCGTCTCGATTCGAAAAGGACGGGCATAATACACTTCCGAAGACGCCGAGTGTCCAAAATCAACACACAACAGCCTTTCCATTGCAGTTCTCCCACTTAATGAGTTCTGAAGTACTCGTCTCATCTTCACCATTAAGGACCGAGGAACCTCCCCCAGTGAGACCGCTGACTATGATGCTGATGCTGAGAGCATCGTGCCCGCTCAAAGCACCATGGTGGGTATATGGTGCACCAGCGAGACTGGGTGAGGAACTTGTGCCAGCTGCGGGGTAGGGGGAGGCGAGTGGGCTTGGAGTCCCACCACAGACCCCGTGCTGGCCGGGCGATGTCTCGCGCTCTTCTGGTGCGCGCGCAGTCCTGCCAGCTGAGAGTAAGCGCTCTGGCACACGTGACACTTGTACGGCCGCTCGCCCGTGTGCAGGCGCACGTGGTTGCGCAGGGTGGAGGACTGGCTGAAGCGGCGGTTGCAGAAGCGGCAGACGAAGGGCTTGTCCAGGGTGTGTATGCGCATGTGCGAGCGCAGGTTGCTCCGGGAATTGAAGCCGCGGTGGCAGATGACGCAGCGCATGCGGCTGGCGGCGGACATGGAGGCGGCGGCGGCGGCGGAGGACGCGTCACAAATGTGGAAGTCATCTGGGATAGAAAGAGGGAATTCGGTTATAGCAGAAGCTCGAATACAGACGAAGGACTTCTGTGCACCGCATGCTATTGATTACAGAGATGTTTTGGCTACTATTGTACTTGTACTCAGTATCAAAAATACTAGCAACTTTTACTCGACCAGTCGATCGCGATCGACGTAATGGGCACCCCTGTATAACCAAAATGTTTTGTAATGTTACCAAGCCAAGAACTTTACAAATCAGCTTTGTTTGAAGATGAATAAAATGGGTTTTTTTGCACATTTGAGTTTGATCGAGACTGACTTTTTGTGTTTTTTAATTTATTTTGTTCTGCCTTTTTTAAAACATTGAGGTGCTAAATTCCGTTTCTGTATTAGAAAATAAAACCTCGTGAATAGTTAGTTTTATTTTTTTTTACTAAATTCAGATACTTTGCTACTTTGACTCAAGTCTATTTCAAAATTTGTGACTTTTTACTTGTATTGGAGCAACTTATACATTAAGTATGCATACTTTTATTCAAGTATGGTGGTCTGGTACTGATTGATTATAAATTAATAAATCATGGTAATTTATCGCATAAAGCACAGAAAATCAAAGAATGACGCACCGGTTTTACTTTTCTTCTGTTGCTCATCCTCCGTGCCAGGGACTCCCGGGATTCCCAGGAAGGTGTTGTGAGAATTCCCATACCACACGAGTAACTCTTGATCTGGGGGTATTGTCTGTCGTTTTAGAAGGGCAAAATGTAATCAATAAATCGTTTTCTAAATCTGTAGAATAATCTCAAAATGCTACAACAGGAATGATTAAAAAATACATTACAAAACTTTACATTTAACTCTACACGTTTAAGAAAAATAAACGTTTTTAAAGTTTATTACATTAAGTAGATGTCAAGTGATTAACCCTACTATTATGTTCGTTTCAGAGGAACATTAATAATGTCCATTTGTGTATATTTAGATTACACTAACTAAGAAGACAAGCAAGGGAAGTTTACAGTACTTTTAACTTTATTTTTTTTTTACTTTTAACGTAGGTCAATTTGACCCGAACAGCATCTTTGTAACATAATGAGTACACCACCAAATAAGCCAGGCAGGAGAAGTTTCAAAGTGAAATAAAATTACTATTAAGTAATTTTAAATCATTTTTAAACTTTGAAAACGGATCAATATGACCCGAACACAATAGGAGGATTAATCAAATTAAACTTATCCAATTAAACGGCATACCTCGACTGCTTTGTAAAATATGCTACTCCCGATCTGCACAACTTCCAGATTCTGCTCTTGTTCGTTGCGCGCACATTTGATGTATGTCATCCAGCTGCGATGATCCTCTTGGCTGGCATCAATGAAGTAGCGCACTGTGCCATCGTCGTTAAAAACCTGGGAGCAAGGAAACGCTTGGCATGAAAACCCGTCTCACACACACAGACACACACAGACACACAGACACACACACACACACACACACACACACACACACACACACACACACACACACACACACACACACACACACACACACACACACACACACACACACACACACACACAAACACATACACACACACGGCCGACACCTGTTGCACGCACCTCCCACATTAGGTTGTTGTTTTTGAACAGGTCCACGTGCTCGGGCGAAATTACCCTGCCAGTGAAAGGGCCCATCTCTGTGCCAGCCTTTATCCAGGTCTTGGAAAAGATGCCTAATCCTTCGCCGGGAATCGAGCTCTGCGCGATGATCACTTCACTCGGCAGAACCAAGCTGGAGAGTTTCTGGACCTCTGGGGAAAAAACGTAAATTAAAATTATTATCCCGATCTCAAAAAACGTTTTTAAGCGAAACATACAATAGACAAATAAAATTGTCCAAACGGTTTCATTAAAATACAATACAATACAGTTAAAAAAAATCATTTTTTATAAAACAGCGTAACTGTTTTTTGTTTTTTTTTGTTTTTGTTTTTTTTTCCATTTTTTAACCATTTTTTTAGTTCTTTTGGGTGGTGTAAAGTGCAGAATCGGCGGGCATTGTGCTCGTTTAAAATACGCATTTGAACAGTCTGAATAAACGCAAGATGCTCTATTCTGGGTTTGTGAAGGAATCTGCCGAGATTCCACTCTCAGACGAGGTTCAATTAAATGTCAAACGCGTCTTTATGTCGTCGAATTGAACAATTTTCCTCGCTTCAAACGTGAAGAGGCTATATATTCATACGCGTATTCACAGCTTATTCTGTATTCATTATCTATTCAGAAACTTTGTAGCACTAAATGTGCGCTGAAAGAGCCGAGGAACCTCTTTAAACGGCCCGGGATTTTATGACAAAACGCAGAAAAGGAGATTAGCTGCTTGACATGGCGTGAATGGCGCGGGAATCGGCTTTCACGGCGCATTAACAGCGGGTCGGAAAAGTTTAAATGCGCCTGAGAATGTGTGAAAGCGGGGGAGTGAGACGGGTGAGTGACGGGCTCGCAACTTTCTCAGGTTCGGCAAAACACCGCTATTAACGGCGCCTTCAGGTGACTGAGATGCGTGTCCTTCATCGTGTCACGCGTTATTATCATCATCATCATCAACATCACCCAACTTTCATTTGAGTTGCATTTTTAAAAACACATTTAAATGGAAAAAAGCATCTCGAAAGTGCGTTTCATTTAAAATCATGAGCATGTTATTCATACAATTTATCAGAAAACAAAACAAAGCGAATAACACTTTTTTACACGCCAATTCTAAAGTCACACGTTAGTATTCGGTGCAGTTTTTTATAAACACTTTCTTTCTACACGACACATTGACTGACTGAGTTAATTTTTAGACAAACCTCCAGAGAACGACTGAGCCAGAACTTCCGCGGTGAACGCCGTTTTGGGGCTGACAGTGGTGGTCTTCTCCTCGAACAGGTGTTCCCCAAGCACGTTCCTCCAGCGGCCGTAGAGGAAACTGTGCAGGATGTCCGAGGTGATGATGTCGGACAGGGCCAGAGACTGCTGCTTAAATCCAGCTTTCAGAACCAGCGCATCTGTAGGCAGCACCGAACCCATGATGAGCCGAATGTCTTACACGACCAAAAATGTCTTCTAGCTATGCGATTGAGAACACTACAACTATAGAATCTAAATCGATAAATCGTTGAGGCACAAGAACGCTCTTCTGCTCTCTTCTAGCGAAGTGTTGAGGGAATGCTCCGCTCTGCCACCGGCCCGTTGGGCTTTATAGGCGTCGGGTCTGACCCACGGTAATTAGCTATTAATGACCCTCCCCTTGTGTTCTTTAGGCTTGTTCAACCAGGGGAAAACGCCACACTCTTTATTGAGTGGCTACGGGTGACGGGGGGGGGGGGGGGGGTCAGCATTGTAAAACCAGAATTATATTACCACCACTTTGTATCTATATTTTAATAAACACAACTCATATAGCACAAAAAATAAATGTTATATTGCCAACAACATGAATAACAAAATCACAAAGTGTGTTTTAATAATTATAAATAATATTCATAATAATTGTTATAGAAATAAAGGATGTTGTTTTTTTAAATTTAATTCGACTTAGTATTCGATTTACTTTATTTAAAAATTTTAAATTGTAACGCCGCAGCATTTCGACTTCAAGACTAAAAAGCAACGGCCGTTGTCAAATAAATTTCATGAATTTTAAAATTCAAAAGTCAAGAATTTTAACCTTTATTGCGACTGACCGTTATTTTTGAAGCGCTTGTAAAAGGCGGCATTCGCTGGTTTACACTAGTAAAAAATTAGCAAATGCTATTGGTTACAATCGGCGCGACGTTTGTTCATGTGATTTGAAGCTTTATAATAATTATCTCGAAATTAAATTCACATAAATAAACTGAATAGGTTTTAATGATGTCCTTTGGAGTAGGAAAATATGCAAAGCCGTCTGGGTCAAGTATATCTTTTATTCAATCTTTTTCAGGCCGAAGTAATTTAATATTCATGGATGTTAATTTAAAGTCTTTTAGTATTGTGTGAGGTGTATATAGGCTTCTTTTCTGAATAGCCCCTTGCCTTTCCCCCTCTTTCTCCAGGGTTGATGGACTGATACAAAATGGGCAGTTTCCCCCCTTTCCAACAGGGAGGACATCTTTATTCCTTCCCCCGGCTTGCGGGTTTCCTATTCAGCTCTCTTGAAAATAATGCAGGCTGAATGAAAAGTGCTGCAAATCAATCTTTCATGGTGTTTTTGAGGGCAATTTGACATCCATGCACTCTTCTTTTCTTTGAGATAAGTACAAGGGGATGGCCCGAAAAAAATCTGGACAAGGATGGGGTCTGGCGAGTGTGGAGCTTCCAAAGAGAGATGCGATGAGAGCGCGGAGGAGAATATAGGTGAGTGATAGGGCAAGAAAAAAGATTCTCAACAGCTGCTTTGGTGGATTTTACCCCCCTCCCTCCCTGCGTTTTTCATTCTCAAGGGTTTTGCCCTCCCTGTTGAATTGTATTTGCACAAAAACAGATTGATTTGTGTTCATTGGGATAATATTGGTTAAATAGTGTAAACATAAATAAAGTTTGGTCCGCGGTTTCGAGGGTGCAATAAAATTATTTGAACGAATGCATAGAACAAATTATAAAACGGTGTTTCAATTGAATTCGATTTTATCCTTCAATTCCAGCTGGCGTTTCTTAAATAACAGATGGCAAATGTTGGTTGTGAATAATTACGTGTTTTAAAATCGAAATTACAACGTGACAATTTTCAACACGACTTTAATTCCGCTTATACAATATTAATTGATTGCTATTTCAGCAACGCGTGAAAGTTGATTAATATGGATATTCGATCGATTGTGAAATTCTTTAATGCGAATAAAATTAGGAGAATTTAATTCTAATTCAGTTAGATATGAAAAAAAAAACTTATCCGTTCAAAGAATTCAGGTGGCTGCCTTTAAAGACAGCAAACGATGATAACGGGCGAACGATAAATTAATCATCGGCAAAACAATGTTATGCATACGACAGCGTGGAAATAATTGCGATTTCAATAACCGAACGATTAAGGAACTTTATGCCGAGCGCTTTCGAGCTTTTAGCATTCATGGCCTTCGTCTGTCTCCTGCGTCAAAGTCGCACAAAGCTGCTGCAAGCTGTTCCGCGGCGCCTTTATATATCACACAAAAAGAAGGGGAAAAATCCCGGAATAATGGGAGATTTGCAAATGTTTCTGTTTCTATTGACTTGACTCAATGAACGCTGCATTTTTAGGACACGGGAAAAAAGAGGAGTCGAGTCGGAGAGCCGCGTCTTGAGCGCGCAACGGAGCGTTTCATACGGCTGGATTAAATTTAATTAGCGTAGTGCAGCTCTTGAAGTATAATAGGGGACTCAATATTAACCCAATCTGAATCTCATTGGGGATCCAGATTGCGGAAAGTCAAAAGAATCGGGGAGAGAAAAGCAGCTTTCAGAAAGGAAAGAAGCGCGGCAGACGGCAGGTGACTGGCACGCGTAAAAACAAGAGGGACACTTTGGCACACGGCTGATTATTTGTACGCGGAAGACGAACAAAACGAAATAAAGGTTTAGAACAGATAGACCAGCCGAGAGAATAGATGGGAGAAAACTCAGGGCGGCGTAAATCCAACCGAAAGCGCAAAAGCCGAGTGCACATGGGAATTTGCCCAAATGGCGCGAAAGAGCCGCAGTGAAGTGCGGACAGAAGTATCACGCGAGTATTGTGACGCTCTCCGTGCTCGTACAGTGCGAATCAAAGCGATGGGTATTTGCAGGAGCACGTGCGTAATTTCCGTGAAGAGACTTAAAGGACCAAAGCGTCTGGCGCGCGCTGCCGCTAATGTGAAGTGACAGATGAGAGAAAAGTAAAGCGCTTTCTCATTATTCGTCCCAGACGCAGTCCCAGCCCCTCGAGAATAGTTTTGCTCTTAAAAGTTGTTGAAATCACAACAACTAATATTTTATCATCTCATGAAATCACTCTATAAAATCATCTAATGTAAAACAGATCGTACGATTATTGTTGTTCTTATTCTTGCATCGATTCAACGGTATTTTTCACTTTACTCTTTAGATAAAAAAACACAAAACTTTCAGTTCATTCCGCTAAAGCTCAATGGATCAAACAAACAACAAACACATTCATTAATTGAATTATTATAATACATTCAGAATTACAAATTGTATAATTAAAAATCTGCTTTAGACATTTGTACTTGTTGCCACAACTCTGTTCATATTGTCAAAACAAAAAAATAAATAAAACAAATAATAATATTAATAACAATAATAATTATAATAATAGTTAGAATAATAAGAAAGATATTGATAAGAAGAACAACTATTAAAAAAACTACGTATATTATAATTAAATTGATCGTTATTTTATTATTATTATTTAATATTTTTTTTTTTTTTTTTGTCTTTTATGTGCAGTGAGCAAATGAAAAAGCGTTTTCCCGTGCACATGCCTTTTTAATTTGTCTGTTCTTTTTCCGTTCATTAAAGCCTCCCTGAACTGAATTCTTGTAGCCTTCGGTCTTGATTTCGGCAGTTACAATAGTATTTCTAAAAAAAAAGTTTTACAACCAAAACAATGAATAATAATTTTATTATCAATATACAAATTGTAACCATATGCTTGAGAATAAAGAGGTGAATAATATGAAAAGCAAAATTTGAAAACAGCTGCTGACAGAGCCAGTGGGAGATGGAGACAGGAAGGTGGGTGGACTCCTCACCAGATCAGAACCAGTCTCAGTCCTTCAGCCAGACCAGACTCAGACTTGTTCAACTCAGGTTGAGATCTATCTATCTATCTATCTATCTATCTATCTATCTATCTATCTATCTATCTATCTATCTATCTATCTATCTATCTATCTATCTATCTATCCATCCATCCATCCATCCATCCATCCATCCATCCATCCATCCATCCATCATCTATCTCTCTGACTCGCTCTCTATCTATCTATCTATCTATCCATCCATCCATCCATCTATCTACCAGTCTCTTTGCCTGCATATCTATATCAGTCTGTCTGTCTACGTCAATATTGAAATGAAAGGTAAACTGGACTCCCGTACAGATCTGCCATTCAGAGACTGATGTGCAAGGACACAGACAAAGATATTTGTACAGTAAGCTGTTACAGTTACACAACCGGAGGTGAAAGTACAAGGATAAGAGCGAACACGTCTACGGCAATAAAACATGACCTGCATTACAGCGGCAATGACAGCAGCAGCCGCTTCCTTTCAGAGATAAGTGCATTAAAAGAAAACGTAAATGCTTATGAAAAATTAAGCGTGTCTTTAACTGATGCCTCCACTTACATAATCCGCCTATCATTTTGCCAAAAAGAAGGGGAAAAAAAGGCCCACACCTTCTGGACATTGTAATCATTAGAGTGATCTTGACATTTCGAAGGAAAATGTCACCGCATCAAACGATCTCAAAAACAAAAGAGCTCTTAGTTCGCACAATAGTCCACTTACGCTTCTCCCAAAGTTCTTTTTCCCCTCCATCCGTCTCAGCGTGAGGCAAATTTGTGACTAATGCATTTTAAAATTAAGCCAGGACGTCGTGGATACGGCTCTATTATGCCCGGCTCTATAAAAAAAGAAGCAAAAAGCGAAAGCCTCTTCTCCCACTAGAGTCTAAATTTTTAATCAGCGGTTATCTGTCTTAAGGTCAGAGGAACGCTGCAGGCTCATCAGTATTTACCCTTCCACTTAAGGAGAAATTTCCTGAAATAATCTATCTGCGTTTATTACAGCGCAGGACCACTTTCTCCACCTTCACTATTCAATTAAGGGACACCTTCTGGGTCATTACCCGGTAATTACTCGTTTTCCATGCCAAATGTGCTTTTGGCAATGGCCCGTGTGTCAATTACTGCGGAGTGTATGTAGTACAGATGCTGGACTATTCCCAGCTCTCTCGGCTTCCTGTCTCCAACTCCTGAATCACCACTTAGCGCTTGCTCGGACAAGGCCTTCGCTTTAGGCTTCTGTGGTCTGATGTGTAATTACTGGTATAGACTGGATGGCTGACATCATCCCCAACTAACCGCAAGCGGACGAGTGTGAGATGGGTAGAGTGTAACTGAGATGTGTCGTGTGTAACGAGGTGTAATTAAAATACTGTTTCACAAAAAAAATGTAACGTAATAGATTACTGATCATTTTTAGGTAATTTAATGACAGTTACTTACAATGTACTTGTTGCGTTGTAAAATAATAAAACTCGCTGAATATTCTTATTTAATTATTTCTTATGGTAAAAGTTCAGTGTTCTGCTTCAAAGTCGTTGTAGTGCTGGTGCACGTGATTTGTGACTTTAAAATTGTATTTAAAGTGTAGATGCTTTGTTGCAGAATATATTTTGATCCAAAAGAAGATTACATTACCTACGCATAACTTTGTTTATTATAGAATGTTTTATAGAATGTAATTAAAGATGATTCAGAAAGCTAAATTCTGCTAAACTATTTAATGTTTTACTGGTATATTTTTGAATGATTTTTTCTTCAAAATTTAAGAAGTTTTAAGAAGTTATAAGTTATGTGCTCAGTAATTAAGTTACTTTTTCTACACAGTAATTGGACAAGTAATTTAATTACAAATTGTAAAGTCCTATTAGTAATTAGTTACTTTTTAAAAGTAACTTACCGAACACAAACACAGACAAATCAAAAGGTATTAAAACAATTCAATCAATCTGAAAATACGGCCTGATATCAAGATTCAGTTTGAAGGCCTTGCAGGACTTTACTTTTAGGTATTGAGTACCGCAATTGCTGCGTGCTGCAGTATATAAAAGAAATAGATATTCAGTACTGTATATAAATCTGCCTAATAAACGCCGTAAATAAGTTGGAATTACTTGCCGTTGTTATGAAAAGGGGAAGATAAATGGGGTTTTATCAATCAAATATGAATCAATCAGAAAATAAAACAAATTGCTTGACAAAACTGTCAAGTATTGTTTTATAGCACTTTGAAGTAAAATTTGAGGCACACTTTGGGTTTGTTAAAGTAAGTTTTGAGTCGAAAACTTTTTTATTTATAAATTTTTTGGGACGGATAAATAAATCAGGGGGGTGCTTAAATTAGCCAAAATACGGTAGTTCACGTTTGTTCATTTAGTTGCTTCTTAGTGGGAAAGTACACAACATAATAATGCCATCACGGAACTTTGTAACTGCTTGTTTTGACTGACTTATGATAAAATGCGACTCAAAAGTAACGTTTGTCACATTTGATCTTCTTCAGGCTCATTGGAAAAGACCTTCAATTCCAAAGAACATTTGCATCAGCCTCAGAGAAGTCTCCGTTCTCGACAAATTGCTTGCGGTTGTTATGCAAAGGCGAATGTGAAAGGCGTTCAGGACGTTTCTGTTCAACACGAGCGAGTGAAAGATCTGCGACTCCTCTCTAACACCCATGAAAATCAGAGACAAAAAGCGACAGTGGTTCCAGTCTGGACCAGAAAGACCGTTTGAGGAACACCAGCAGAGCGCACACCCCCAACGCGACCTATGTACAGAGGCAAAAACAACAAAAACCCAACAGAACTGATTCAGCTATAAAAGAACCAGATCCGGCCGTATCCCCCACCCACACACCCTTTTCTACCCAGAGTGGCAGATTGTGCCCATTTATAAATCGCACAAACCTCCATACAAAACCAGCAGAGACAGCAGCCTCTTCATTGGCCGGTGCCTCCGAAAGAGTCGGCCGGCGATGTACGAACATCAATTACATGTTTGTTCACTCTGGGGTGACACTTGGTTGACCCGGACTGAACTTACACTGAAAGGGCTGTAAAAAAAGCCCCCTCCTCCTGTTGGCCTTCTCCCAGTGCCAATAGACTACCCATAGGCCATTACCCATTGTCAACCAAATGCAACTTTTGCATTAATGAAGCTATTATGAGGTCTACAGTCGGAGAATGAGAGAAATAAAAGACACCGACTATTCAATTCATAGAGTGGCCCTTGGCGGAGGACATAATAAGAGTCTCTCAAAGAAGCAGGTTGGGCTGCAGAGGAGACGGGTGGCTGGGTGTGCAGCTGTGTGCAGGAATGCCACCAAACCGAAGACGTTTGGGTTCGTGAAAGGAAACATCACCTGCGTTCAGTGGATTACCTATCGGAATCACATGATCAGTCCAGTGTCAACGCTTGACAAGAGTGAATCGGTAAAAACCCGGTCTCGAAAACTACCTGGTCTGTCAACAGTTCCACCAGAATCTCTCTTTTTTTCTATGATGTGTACTGTTTAACGCAAATATAAGCACCCCTTTTTTTCAGAATTTTCGACGATACACAGGGGTAGACAATAAGGGAAATTTTCCTCTGGGCCAGTAACTTTTGAAGTTCAAAAAAAAAAAATTCTTGCTTGAACAACATGAAAATAATTTAATATGTTTAATGTAGGTTTAGTGTAAAGTGCAGCAAAACTGAGCAAAAACATAACAAGTGCAATTCTCTGCCTTTTCTTTTCGTATTCTCCTTTGCTTTCCCTCAAGTTCTCTTGTGATTTATTTTCTTCTTGGGCCTAATACCGCACCCATTGTTTTTTACATCCTACTGTCAGTTAGATGCTTCTGTCCAAAGCAACTTTCATTTCATTAAAAACGTGTTATGATTTGTAAAAATTGTACAGTTTTTCCTGGGAATCAAACCCATGATCTGGTGTTTCCAACCTCAGCTCCAACCATATAGTTCCCCTACAGTGTCTGTTTTTCTATGTTCAAAATGAATCAGTATCAGTTGAAAAACATCAATAATAAAAGAACGTTTATCGTCAAAGTGCAAGAGGAAAAGTAAAAGAGTGATTTAAACTGATTTAAACTATAATTTCATGTTTTATATCTACTTTTCCGCTAATTACTTGTGGCTAAACGACACAGTTTTCAGAGGTGTAAAGAGTATCTGGAAACCATACTTGAATAAAAGTACGGATACCCAATACAAGTTACAAGTCTAGGAAAACTTGAATAAAAGTTGTATTGGATCCAATTTTAAAAGAACATTACTTGTACTCTTTTACTCAGACTGATTTTAGGCTCAAATACGTGAAAAACAAGAAACTCTTTATGAGGTTTTCATGAAGGTTCCCAATATAGTAATGAAATTTAACACCTCGATGTTTCAAAATGCCAGAACAAAATCAAAGAACAAAAAGTCAAATGTTCAAAAAGGGAAACCGCTAATTTAGGTTGACGTGATTGAGCTGATAAACAGCATCCAGTACCTTCAGCATCCTACAGATGGCAATATCACCTCGTACACCCAAGAAATGAACGCGTCCGCGTCAGGTAGAAAAAGATGGCGACTTGTCGGGCACAATCACAATGTAACGAGTAACGGTAAATGTTCATTCAAACGTAGCGGAGTAAATAGACAGATACTTAATCACTAATGTAGTCAATTTGAGACTAAAAGTTGCTTATATTTCTGATTTCTGATTGGATACAAAGTAGCCAATAAATACTCAAGTAAAGTAACAAAGTCAATTTACTCAAGTACTTCACACCACTGACAGTTTGGCGCAGCGATGGCAGCATCTCCACAGACTGGCGGAACTGACCAAAACCTGTCGCTCTCGGTCAACAACGAGAAGGCTGGTGTGATATGGCGGTGCTGCCCGGGTGCTGGTACCATAAAGACATTAATCACCACGGCCAAAAGATCCGCTGACAGCACCCAGACCAACTGACTTCCAGCCATATTGGTCCGTTTCTTATGTTAATGGCGGGATGGGGCCCTCTGAAGCCAGGTCCATTTGTCCCATTCACGTCCACACAGAAGGCACTTGACGTTTCTATTGCCGGACTCCTTTTCTTAACTACCACAGTAGAAGCGGCTGCTCATCCGTCCTCCCCGCGACACAAACACGGCCGGTCGCACTCACTGCGACCAACGGCCCGTCCCTAAATGGTCAACGACTTTTAAATAACAGGCAATAGAGTGTACATGAATGGCAAATCAGCTCATTTGACTCTGTCATTCGCTCATTCGAGTCCATCGCCTTGAAGACAGCTTTCGTTTAAAGCCCGAGGCAATCTTCCAAATGATTGAGGGCTGTTATTATCCACCTCTAACAATTAATGTCACATCACTTTGCACGCGTTATCCCCTTCATTAAGCACTTTGCGCCGAGAGCAAATGGTACTTTTAAAACACACGGGTGAAGAGAAAGAGAATGGCGAGAGAGAGAGAAAGACGCAAACTCCTACAATGACCACCCAGGTGAATAATCGGCATTATCGAACTTCACGTGGCTCCCGGAGCTCGAGCTGAAAAACACATTGACGCTCGAAATAAACGCTTGACGTTTGAGAAATTCTTGTAAATGCTGTATTTACGCGAATATAAGCAACCCCCCCTGATTTTTCAGACACAAAATAAAAACAAAGGAGATAAAAATATGACATTGAACATATCTGGTTCAATTACGTTAATATTCTCCTTAGCTTACTATTTTTTCTTTATTTAACCAACCTAACTTGTGACCCGTATCATTGATATTGTTTTACTTAAACAAAAAATTGATTCTAGTGGTCAAAACTTAATTTCCCAAGAGTCTTTGCATCTGTCCGGGCATGCGCAAAGCAACTGCGTGAGGCCCGTCGAGCTTCACGCTGTGAAGAGAATCGAAAATAAATTATTATCCCCTGTTTAGCAGACCGAATGTTTTGATTGTGTCTGTTCCTTGGATTTTTTACTTCTTTTACTGCCCTGTTTTGACTTTTTCTGTGATTACACATTGAACCCGTTTGTCAGCACTAAGCTAACTGGTCGTGGTTTGTAGTTTCTGTTTGTAATATTATAATGACTATATTTAGGTTAATCTTACTTCTTCCAGTGTTATTTTGTCTCTGCAAGTGTTGCGGCATGTCTAATGTTTCTTTATTTCTGTTATTGAGCCAATAAAGCTTATACTGTACGCACATCTGCCTATGGATCTTTGTTTAACATTATATAGACACACACACGGGCCACTGCATAAAGTCTATAAACTCCGACATTTTTCTACCTGAAAAATTATTTTATTCTGAAGTGTGTGTGTGTGTGTGTGTTTACATAGGTTTCAAACCAGAAGATTCACTCAGCAAACCACATAACGGCAAACATGTACAGTTGAGGACAAAATTATTTTAAAAATGTATTAAGCATTAAAATAAAATGTGTGTTTAGAGTCTTTCCCACGGCTCAAGCTGAGGTGATCAAGATCTTTATCCAGAGCTGATAAAGTCACGTACCATCAGGTCAAGCGAGACGCCGTTCTTACTTTTCATCTCGCTTTGAAAGTTTAATAAAATTCCAAACGAAGCGCTCTGCTGTGCAGAGATAGAAAGTGTAATGATGCAGGAGAGATTTGATGGAGATGGAGTGAAATGGCCATGTCGATATTTCCAATAACAGACTCTCGGTTGGAATTTCATTGCAGCAGTGAATTCAAAACAAACACACGGATCGATTCTTTTTTTATTGAGTAGGAGAAGATTTTCGTTGAGTAGGTTTAAAAGCAGTTGAGCCAACATCTTAATCCTTAAATGTCTTGAGTTACCGTGAAACGTTTCCAAGAAAAAGCGGCAATTTCTTCAAATCATACAGTAAATTGATGGTTTCCTGCCGTTTTCTAGTCTATAGTTCAATTCTATTCTCAGTGCTGATCTATCAATATGAATGACATAAAACATCTATGTAAATATTTAAAGTTCATGTAAATATTCATTTGTTAGTTATTTTTTCTTTCAATATGCAGCAAAATGGTGTTTTGTTTAGGTTTGTTTGTGTGTGTTCCCTTTCATAGTCAGGTCACTTCGATGACAGTCAGAACCTGACTATGGGATATCGGATGGCCTGTCATTCGGGTTTACTCTTAACAACCGGCCAATGAACGGTCAAGTTCAATGGCTGCATGAATTTGCATGCCACCATTGACCTGTACCAGCTGGTATAAAAGGCGGTGGCAAATACCTTTCTGATGAATGAATCGTTCGGCGGTTTCATCTCTTAAACCAAACTCGATAAGGCTCTTCGTTGGAACTTGCAGTACTCTAGGCTGGTTTCTCTCTTCCGAAAAGACCCGGAAGCAGTCGAAACTCTCTGTTACGTCGGCAAGAGTTTTATCTGAGAGCTCCAAAACGGTAGATATGTTCTCTTTCTACGAATCCCGTTTATTAGATGGCGGCTGCCGGCGGGCGGGCACGGGTGCGTTTCCTTTGTGTAGGTGGGCGACGGGAAACGCATGCCCGCGAGGAGCTTCATTTGTAAACATACAATGGCGGCGCCACGTAGTGATCTCCGCGGATCCTCCACGGAAGATCGCCCCTCCTCTTTTCCAGTCTCCCAGCAGGTACCGGACAACCTCGCTCCGCACCACGGCTGGTTGAGACGCAGGGGCTGAATCTAGAGGTATTTCCATCTCGATTTCTACGCGTGAGCTCCAGCGGAGTCCCGATCGCGGGCGCATTTTCGGATCCGCTCGGCGGTTAGCGGCCATCAGTGTTGACATTGGTGAACGCCGCACACTGAGGACGCTGGTGTGCTCTGAGGTAAGAGCCCATACTTTCTGTGTGTGGTTATGTTTTCTCGGTCCGCACGTGCGTTAGGACTTAGTGAGTAGTCCGTTGACATAACGTTTTAGCATTAGATCCTTGGGGTGCAGTTCATCTAATCACTGGCTGCCCCAATGTTGATCCCGAGATTTCATAAGTAGCTGTTGAGAACGTTGCGCTTGTCAGTGTGCACACAATTTCCCCAGCGAAAGTTCTTAGCTTCCCAAGTGCGGTGGGCTTAGTTCTCCAGTTGTAAGTATCTGCCGCTATGGTGGACAGAACTAATACTGGTGGGACCGTAGTTAGCCGGCTGGGGTGAGAAGAGTGAGTTGGAATCATCTCCCACCCACTTACCGGTCAGACCTCCACCACACTTCACGCTGTGATGTAGTCGGGGTCCGGGTACAGTGCAAACATTTCCAGAGGATTCTAGGCCACATGGCGTCTGCCTCCGCGGTGACTCTGCTAGGCAAGTTACCCATGCTGCCCCTTCAGTTCAGGATCCGGAACAAGGACCCAAAACGAGCCTGGCGGTTGGGGAGATATCGGGTATTAGTCACACCCGAATGTCTCCACTTGATCCACCGTTGGTCAGAGACGAGCTTCCTACGGACAGGCGTCCCATTGGGAACCATCTCCCGCCGCGTCGAGACTCAAGTCTCTGTTGGCAGTCCACGTTCCAGGTATCCTCAACACAGCCGCAGATGCACTGTCGAGGCAGGGCCCTGCCCCTGGCGAATGGAGGCTGAACCCTCAAGTGGTGACAGAGGTGTGGGAGGAATTCGGTCTAGCACAGTGAGATCTCTTTGCTTCAGACGAATTGACCCACTGTCTACTCTGGTTTGCACTAACCGAGGCACCACTCGGTGCAGACGCGCTGCTCACCCATGGCCACACCACATGAGGAAGTACGCCTTCCCGCCAGTTACCCTGATTCCCCAGCTACTGGGCCGAGTCAGGAAGGAGGGTCATCATGTAATCTTGATTGTTCCTTACTGGCCCGACCAGACCTAGACGTCAGATCTCATGGATCTGGTTACGACCCCTCCGAGGAGCTATCTCTGAGAGCGGACCTCCTCTCACAAACACAGGCACAACCTGACGACTAGGTTCTAAGAGGTGCTAGAAGGGTTCACCCTTCCAGATCTTCCCCGACCCCGGGAGGGATTTGAGCTTGGTGTTGGCAACATTCCGCTCTCTCCCCATCGAGGAAACATTCAGTCTCCCCCCCTGTAGACTACGAGTCTCAGGCTGCTCACACTGAAGGCTACGCTTTAGTAGCACTGGCATCAGTGAGACGGGTTGGGGACCTAGAGGCATTCTCTGCAAACATAGTATTGCCCTTTGGCCTCTCTCCGTTGCCGCGAGTCTTTACGAAGATAGCGCAGGCTGCCCTCTCTTCCTGAGAGTGCGCGGCTTCAGGATCCTGAACTACCTGGTCGATTGGCCTCTGTTAGCCAATTCGCGGAGTCAGTTGATCGAGAGTTGGGTTGAGAGCCAACAAGTTCCTTGGTTGCCCCGGTGGAGGTGAGTGATATTATCCTTCGGGCTAGGCCCACCTCTAGATGCTGTGGAAGATCCACTAAACGTTCCTCGGCTAATGAGCCGGAGGGGTCTTTTCGGTAGGATGCTGCCCTGGATGTGGCCTGTTGTATTCCGGCTTCAATCAGCGAAAGGTATTTGCATGTAGCCCATTGCAAATTTATGCAGCCATTGAACTTGATCGTTCATTGGCCAGTTGTTAAGAGTGAACGCGAATGGCAGGCCATCCGATATCCCATAGTCAGGTTCTCACTGACGTCTCGTTCCCTGACCTATTCAGGGAACAGAGGTTATGCAAGTAACCATAGACGTTTTTTATGTTTGGCCATAAAATGATTTTCACCTACAGTACTTCACCGTTATCACAGTGTTGGAAATAGCAAAATGGTTGAAAAACCTTATACATATAGTTGAAAATCAAAGCCAAACATAACAAAAAATGCTTTCCTACTGGCCCCCCCCCCCTCAATTTATTGCAAAATACATTTGTTACGTTGAGTAGGGTTAAAAGCAGCTGAGCCAACAGCTTAATACTGAAATGTCTTGAGTTACCGTAAAACATTTCCAAGAAAAAGTGACAATTTCAAAACATACGGTAAATTGATGATTTTCTGCCGTTTTCTTTCTATTCATAGCAAAAGTCTATAGTTATATTCTATTCTAGTCTTTTCTATTCTATTCTATTCACAATGCTGATCTATCAATAGGAATGCAATAGAGCTGTATTTTGAGATAAAATATCCATGTACATTTTCAAAGTTTGTGTGAATATTAATTTATTAGTCCCTTTGCATTTTTCCCTCCAGATTTAACACTGAATGAAAAATTAAATTGCCTACTGTTTTTTCTTTCCAATTACAGCAAAATGGTGTTTTGTTTAAGTTTGCTTGAGTGTTTTTTTTATGTTTGGCCATTAAATGATTTTCAACTACAGTATTACACTATTATCACAGTGTGAAAAATAGTGAAATGATAGGAAATATTTTTACGTGTAGTTAAAAATCACATTTTTGGGGACTTTTTTTTTTTTTACAGTACTTATTATTCATTCTGTGTTTTAAAAGCTGGCGGTGCATAGAAATATTCTATATTTCTATATAATTTTTATAATTTCCGTATCATTTAATTTCCGTAAAATACTATAATTCTATACTTAATCTCATTACGATGGAAATTAACAAAGGCGCCTTGCACAACTGATAAACTAATAGCAAAGAGTGTTGCGTTTTTTCATAACTACTACATCTTGACAAAATCAGAAGTGCTCTTAAAGATCCAGTGCAGCAGCTTTAATCAGCCATAAAGGGACGTACATGAATTCAAACGTAAATTCCTCTTTTCTACTCTCATGCAGAAAGACAATGTTGAATTTTCCTCTCTTTTCTTGCGTGTCTATTCATCTACAACAGGACATAGCTGCGGCCTGGTGATCAGATGAAGAAGATCAGTCGTCACACAATGGTCGCTCACTGCTAACTCAAAGCCTCTTTCAGTCTCCCGGAGATGCTTTTCTCTCTCGTCTGGACCGCTGTCGAGCGGCCAGGCGCTCGCTTCTCCAACTGTTTGACATTTCAAGGTTCTTTTCTGCATTTCGGCTAAAAGGACTCCAGCATGGCCATGACTTAACGGACAGAGCAACACAGGAAGAAACGTGGCTGAATACCAACTGTCACTTTTACATTCATAACAGTTTGTTTTTGACTGCCAACCACACACTGTGTAAAACGTCTCTGTGCGAGGATTTAAATATATTTAAATCTTGAGTCAAACATGGGGGGCGGGGGTAGCGTGGGAATTTAACAGAGTTGCTTTAATGATCAGAAGGTTTGTGTGTGTGTGAGTGTGTGTAAAAAAACTAAATACGGTAATACATTTTCTGCTTTTTTTTTTTTTTTACAAACCTTGCATGTAAAAGCCAAAGAATGTCAGTTACAGAAGTGATTTGCTTCTCTGATTGATTTATTTTATGTGCATTTTTATGTGCAACGAGTGACCGAGAAAAACTTTTGACGTGTACGTGGTGAGTTACAACATCCTTTCAAAACAGATTATGGGAATTTTTCAAAGGTATTGGTCATCAAGTAAAGTGATGCTAAGGATGCTAAACACTAATGTATTTCCAGCAAAAATATACAACTAAAAGGCAAATGCCGATATGAAACGGTGGTAGACGTAAAATGGTCACACTGTCGGGAATCATGTCGGGACATCAAGAGGTTGCAGGTTTGCAGGGGGGCTGCCCACTGCTCCGGGTTTGTGTGTGTCACTTAGGTTTTAAAGTTATTCTCCGACAATCATGGAGCTAACTTCCCGAAAAACGGAACCTGATCTTTTCAATACGAAACCTGATTCAGATTAAGTTAGAGTCTTGTTATCAATTTTCTTTTCAAAGACGGAATTATAATAATTGACAAATAATGAAGTTATATTTATTATTCATGACGTTTGACCAACAGTTGTATTGGGTATTTTTGAAATGTAAAACTATGTAATGTCTTAGTATTGAAACAGGCTCACATTCCCCAAACGCCTTTTTGTATCTCAGCTCGGTGAGTAATTTTCAGCAAAAGGTCATTGACAAAAGGCAATTAAAAATGACAATCATTACTCAATAAAATACTCACACACTCAAGAAACAGAAGAGCGCAAAATGTTAACAAAACACTTTTAAGTCATTAATCAGGGTTGTGCGAGTGACTTCGAAATTGTAATACATTACTCATTACTGTAAGTTACATTACAATATTACTGTCTCAGAATTGTGATGTTACACTACTTTTGTATTACTTTTAAGTTACTTTCACCTAAAAAACTACAGAAGTAGAACTTAACATCCTAAAATAACAAAACATACCTGTTACTTGTAGAAGTAGAAGATGATGTTATGTAGCCTAATGACTGTGGCCTATCCAAGCTACCAATATCAATATAGTTTATAATTGGCTGTTAAAAGTATGGTGGACATAAAGCAACTTACTGGCAAATTCTGCAAATAACTTGGGTATATTCATATTAGACACAACAGGACCATGTAAACATCAATGCCATTTTATTCATTTTGAATGACTTACCACTAGAACTGTCAAAGTTAAAGCGTTGATGCATGCGATTGATTTTAAATGCTTAATTGCGTAAATTTATTTTAATGTCATTAATCACAGTTGCAGTTGTTTTTACTTTTGGTTTGGGGATGTGCAATGCATAGACCCCAGAGAGCGGTGCTAGTGTCACCAGGTGCGGCTCATTACGATCAGCAACTCAAAGTGATTGTTTTCACCTGCTGCTATTTAGTGCAAAGTGTTTAAGGACAGACACTCGCTTGTCTCTGATTGGACTCCATAAGCAATTAGATGTGGTCTGGCTCCATAATTTCTTCCCTCTTGTTACAGTAATCAAATACATAAAAATAAATAAATAAAAATAATAATACAAGAAAAAATTTAAACGTAATAAAAATAAATGCTGTTGCGCGCAGCAACTCCTGCGGTTGAAGCAAATGAATCCAGGAGAATCTCTTTGGCCAGAACTTAGCCTTTTTATTTATACACAAATAAAACTCCGACGGTTATATTCATCCGACTCTCACTCTCCGCTGTCACGAGCACAATGAACTACGTGGCATGTGCATCACAACAAACCGTATAACATAAGATACAAGTGCACAAAAATATACAATACCTTAAAGTATAAAATAAGAGCGCAAGTTAAATATCTTAACAAATGCACTCATATTTTTTGTAAATATTTACAGAAATATTTACCAATAAAAAAAACAGTGGTTTGTTAGGAAGCATAAATAAACGGAAAAAGATTGCACAAATGTTGCACGTTCACACAGGTTTTGTTTTTGCACATGATTTAAATGGTAACACAATGGCACAATGGTTTTTCAAATTTGCTGGCCAGTGCAGTCCGCAGTTACGGCGAAGCAGGCAGAACCAAAAGCTGCATATCTCGAGCTCAGAGCAGCGTTACAAAATACAACACTCATCCAGCAAAAGACCAATGACACTAGTCTATTCACGAACAGGAAATACTGTATTACATTTTTGATTTATTGGCTTGAGGGTGAAAATTTGATGTGATGCAAGCGTTACTTAACATGTAGCGAGTAATGCATTCCTGAAAATTGAATTAGTAATACAATGAACCCTCGCTATATCGTGGTTCGACCATCGTGGATTCACTACTTCTGCATCGCTGACTTTTACCATTATGACTAAAATCAATATATTGCGGATGTTCCGGAAATTTTCAAAATAGCCGCGACATATGAAGACCCCAAATATTTCTCAATGACGCAGACCTCGAAGACCTGACAAAAATTGGCTAGTGACAAAGACAGTGAAACAAGGGACGAGGGGCTTAGAACGGCTTGACAAGCTCTGCAACCTTGCAAAGGAGTTGAAAAAATTGTTGCAAGAGTGGGACGAGGATATGGTTCCTTCACTGCAATTCAGCAACATCGATGAAGACGTGACTCCCTACAGCAGGGGTGGCCAACCAGTCAGAAACTAAGAGCCACTTTTTTCCGTGTTAGAGCCACCAAGAGCTGCAAAGAGCCACATCATACACCTGGGCACACATAAACATCATCCCATTCCTGAATCCTGTATGCACATATACACACACACAGACCTCCGCTCAGCCAGAATTAATTAAATTAATTAAACCAACATGATAATATTAGTTATTTTTCATCAGTTAACATTGTGTGCATATTTGACTGATGTCATGTGAAAGCTCCTGAAGAGCCGCATGAAACTAGTTGCATGAGCGATGGGTTGGCCACTCCTGCCCTGGCCACTACAGGATCTATCTCAACCTATCTACCGCGATAAACAAGGGTTTACTGTATGTTACACTACTGTGTTACAGCAAAAACGAATATATTATTGAAGTATGTTATTTTTGTAGAGCCTTACTCACAACACTGTACATAATACACATTTCTGGCTTTTACATCGTTGCTGCTTGCAGCTGTATTTCCAAACTGACGTGAGTTCCCCTCACACAAAGCCCTTGTGGGAAGGTCTGTTAGCTGATCCTCGGGGAGGAAGTCAGAGTCACAGTCCGACACTCCGAAATCCAACTCCAGTGGCCACGTGAATGAGCTGAAGGCCTCTCCTCCGCTGACCCCTCGGCGCTGACCCCAGACCTGTCCGGTCACACACCTGGCCTGTAGGTCCAGATGGCACTGATGGCAGCGATAAGACTGATAAGAGATGCATTCTTACTGTAGCGGCATGCAGGCGTGTGTGTGTATCCCGTTATCCCAGAGTATGTGAGTAACCCTCACACACTCTGATGACGGAGCGATCTACGCAGTGAGAGTGAGCAACACTAGTGCTATCTATCTATCTATCTATCTATCTATCTATCTATCTATCTATCTATCTATCTATCTATCTATCTATCTATCTATCTATCTATCTATCTATCTCTCTCTCAGTTTCTCTCCCTCTCTCTATCTCTTTCTCTCTATTTCTCTGACTCTATCTATTTATTTATCTATCTATCTATCTCTATCTCTCTGACTCGCTCTATCTCTTTCTCTATCTTTTTGACTCTCTCTCTCTATCAATCTATCTATCTCTCGGACTTGCTCTCTCTATCTCTTCATTTCTATCTTTTTGACTATCTATCTATCTATCTATCTATATATCTATCTATCTATCTATCTATATCCATCTCTCTCTTTGACTCTCTATCTATCTATCTATTTCTTTTTCTTTCTTTCTCTGACTCCCTTTCTCTCCATCTCTATCTCTTTCTCTCTATCTCTGACTCACTCTCTCTCTCTATCCATCAATCCATCTATCTATCTTTCTGTCTGTTTGTCTACCTACATACATACTTACATAGATACATACATACATACAACGGTATGTTTATTTATAAACACATATATGTAACATCAAGCAATCCAAACACAGAACAACCGGATGTGATATAAAAGAATCAGGAAGATCTTTAGACACAACAATGAGTCTTGACGCTGTGAGTCTTGTCGCAAGAATGAGTCTTGACGCAAGACTCATTTGGTAAATTATCAAATCTTCCAGTGTCTCCAAAAGCGATATTTCCTTTCAGAAAGAAAAAAAGACATCTCACTAGCATTCACTAAGTGAAATGTGTCTGTAAAAGGCAAGAGGCCATTGGAGACAAATTGCCTTCATTCTTAGCCGAGGAAGGGATTACAAAAGGCACCAAATGAAAACAAAATTACTTGAAGTAGGTATCCGGCTAAAATGATAACACATAAAAGCTCCGCGGAAGAATAGAAAGAAAACAGTTTCCATTCTTGTAAGAAATCCTCAATTGGATCTCTGGAGGGTTCTCTTCTGTCTTATTACCTTCCCCCTTAGCTTTTATTCATCTATGTATCTGTATTTTAAATGACTCAATTACCCAGAACCCTGTGGTGAAAATTATATATGTTACCCCTGTGTTTCCTTTTTTTGGGGCGGAGCACAGGAGACCTTGGTGGGCTCATCCTGCCCCCCCTCCCACTTTCTCTGAATCCCCTTTTCTTCATCACTCCATTCTTTTCCTCCATCTGTTGCAAAATGCACAAATTTCTACGAGACGACCACTGAGAAAAGAATCTCTGAGAGCATTAATGAGCGGTGGGGAAGACAATCTGCTCCCCGTGAGATTACTCGTCCGATTCTTCGCACAAACTCTCTCGTCTTCCCTCAGAATGACAGTCGTCTGGATTTATCTGAAAAAACATGCAGCCACTCGTTTTCAGATTAGTAACATCTTTGTTTCCGTAACATCTTAGTTTTAATTTTTTTTAATCTTTAACTGAATACACTAGCACAGTAAACACATTTTTTTCTGTAGAAATAGCTTTTTGTTGAATGTATTACTCATTACTGTAAGATGGATGGATAGAGAGATAGAAGGATGGAGGGATGGATAGAGAAATAGAAGGATGGAGGGACAGATAGATAAATAGTTAGATATATAGATAGATATATACTGTAGAAAGATAGATTGATAGATAGATAGATAGACAGACAGACCGATGATGCACAGAAAGACAGACAATAAAAAGACAGACAGACTGATGACATGTAGAACCTATAGACAGATTGACAAATGATAAACAGACGATAGACAAACAGACAGATGGACCGACAGACAGATGATAGACAGACAGACAGAGAGACAGATGATAGACTGATAGATAGAAAGATTAGATTAGATTAGATTCAACTTTATTGTCATTGTGTAAAGTACATGTACAGAGACAATGAAATTCAGTTAGCATCTAACCAGAATTGCATGTAAGGTATATTTACAAATACGATACAAATAAATATAGGATATAGAAATATACAGGTTCAAGGAAGTAGACAGTAAAGTAATGAGAAATATACAGGTGCATGAGAATATACAGTGGTTGGGTTATATACAAATGAATAGGACGCAGAGTGTGCAAAAATGGCTAACCAAATATATACAAAAACGTGCCATGAACTGTGCAACAAATTGTAACAGTGCAAGTAAAAAAAAGTGGCAGTGCAGTGAAGTACAAGCTGCTCAACAGACAGACAGAAGATAAAAAGACAAAAAGACAGATGATTTGTAGACCTATAGACAGACAGGCAGACAGACAAATGATAGATGGACAGACATATGATAGTTAAACTGACAGACAGATAGATGATAGTTATAAAAAGAATAGAAAGCTAAATATATATATAAGTCGGACAAGAAAGACAAGTTCAAGTTTATTGCTTTTTTATTTATTTACATATGGTTTATTTAAACAAGTGGTTCCAACAAAAGGTGACACAACACTGGGCGAAGCATTTCACGTCTCACAACCTGCGCCAACAAACCCGGCGGAGCCCGAGTCCCATCTGGAGGAGAGCGAGCACTGGAGGGCCCGGGCCATTACGGACACACCCGCGCTCTGATTGGTTCTGATTGTTTCCATCCGCAGCGGCAGACACTCTTACGCCTGTGTTTGGTCTGCTTTTGTGACGAGAGCTCTTCAGCCGTCTTCAGACGTCTCTTTAAACACACCGGCACAATTGTGAGTGAAGCAAGGCTGTTTGGATTGAGTCAACATCACATACCGCGTGACATAACATGTGTCGAACGCTTGCCCCGATGATAGATAGATAGATAGATAGATTGATAGATAGATAGATAGACAGGCAACCACACAGACAGAGATATATAGAGGGGTGGATGGACGTACAGACGGACGTATACTGTAATACAAAAGCATACATTAATGTAATTAGTCAAGAAAAGAAGAAATAGAAGAAAACCATCATTTGTCCCATCAAAGAAATCTACATTTTTGATCATTGTTTAAAATTAACATCAGAGAAATTTACATTTTTGCATCAGCCACGAGTATCAAGTAAAGAAAATGCAACGGTAAACAATAAATAAAGATAAAGAATACGAATAAAATAATATCGAACATATTGTTGCTCTGAAACGTATGAACTAGTGTCAAAAAAGGCATGGTTAAGCAGACTGGAGAAAAAAATTTAATTTACTGTATATATATATATATATATATATATGTGTGTGTGTGTGTGTGTGTGTGTGTGTGTGTGTGTGTACAGTGGATTGATATAAATCATATTTTGTAATTTATGCATATAAAAGACTATGCAAAGTACAATTTGTAATAAAATAACTACATGTAACACACTTATACATAATGTAGAAATACACACACAAAGCGATACAAGATATTTGGTATATTTTACGATTCTATTCTATCTAACAGATCTGCTCGGCTTTGATTGGTTGTGCAAGCACAAGGTTAGTTGGCACGTTTAGAGAAGCCCAAGCAACAAAAACAGATCAAACATCCTAATAATGGTGCTTGCAAACAGACGACGGCACTCGGGGGACTTTGCAGCAAAGCCCCCAAAAATGAGATGAAGGTATTGATTGGGATAAGCTGCTGTTGCATTATTGCTGCCCCGCTGCGTCACAGAAACCTGACCGATTGAGCAGCCGAGCAGCTGGTGAGAGGTTAGAAACCCTCCATTCACACCCGACCCCAGACTCGCCCGACTGTCTCGCTCCAGATTAAGTCCCAGCAGGAGGGAAAGTGAGGAACGAAACGCAAACTTCGACTTGATTGATCAGAATATCATCACGTAAAAAATTGTCACGGGTATGACCAATCGTGACGCTATCAAATAAAACTTTACTTTTACTCAGAGGTGTAAAGTACTTGAGTCAATAGACTTTGCTACTTTAGGTTTTTTTGTACATTTGTTTAAATATGTTAAAAAAAAAAANAAAACGTACGACGAAAAACGTGCAAAGTACGAACGTGTAAAGAAACTGTAAGAAAAAGGAAAATGATTTAGACATTGAAACACTGAGTATAGTATTTGTACTTGAATTAGTACTTGTACTTTATTGATTGTGTGAATTTATTGGGACTGCAAGAATTTAAAAGTTGTTTATATTTTTGATACTCAGTACAAGTACTAATATAAATAATAAAATACTTAAAGTAAAAAAAAATTACAAAAATGCCTAAAGTTTACTCAAGTACTTCACACCTCTGCTTTTACTTTTGCTTTACGTTACTTTACTTTACAGTCATTTAGTAGATGCTTTCATTTACTGGAGTAATAGATAGATAGTGTTCTACTGGGAACACTTCCGGTTATAATGAGCACAATTTTACATCTATTCACACATCTAATCACACTCTAACCTTTTTACTTTACACTTTACTTTACTTTACAGTCATTTAGCCTACACTTTCATTCAAAGTGACATAGAAAAAAAGCAAGTGAAGCAGTTTGTCTAAACAAGAATACAATAGATGTTCACAGACCATATAAAGAAACTTACTAGACAGAACAGCATGACCGTCAGTAAACACACTAGACAAAACCTTTTTTCAGGCTTTAACCTCTTGCTTATGACATCATGAGACCCACCTTAAACGGATCTGATTGGCTGATGAAAAAAACACAATTTGGCCATTTGTGATTTGCATCATTTCATGGTTTATGAGTTACAAGTTATAGTCTGTTGATCAAAAATCATCGATGACAACCTGGCAACAGGTCAGTTATCGGCACATAAATTTGCATTTATAATGATTCTATGCAATATCAATAACAAGAAAATATAGTTCAATCTGAACCTGTTTTTATTTATTTTTTTATTTTGACATGAACAAAAATTGGGTCTAGAACAATTTGTGGGTCAAACATGGTTTAGGACTGACAGAGGTAAACGCGTAAATTTAACTAGAATGAATGACCAAATTGTATGGAGCAATAATGATCGACCCACTGAAAAAGCAGGTTGATATCTGAAAAATGTTGATAGGACACTGTACCACCCAGGGGTGTCGTCCTTGAAGAAACCTATCCAATCAGGATTTTTAGAAATCAGAAAGCCGGATAGATAGATGGATGGATGGATGGATGGATGGATGGATGGATGGACAGACAGCTGGATAGATAGATGGATGGATGGATAGATAGATAGATGATGGATGGACAGACAGCTGGATAGATAGATAGATAGATAGATAGATAGATAGATAGATAGATAGATAGATAGATAGATAGATAGATAGATAGATAGATAGATGGACAGATGAATGGACAGATAGATAAAATGACAGACATACAGATAGACATCCGGATAGATAGATAGATATATAGATAGATAGATGATGGACAGACAGCAGGATAGATAGATAGATAGATAGATAGATAGATAGATAGATAGATGATGGATGGACCGACAGCTGGATAGATAGATATATAGACAAATAGATAGATAGATGGATGGATGCATGGATAGATAGATAGACAGACAGACAGATAGATGGACAGACAGCTGGATAGATGGATGGATGGATCGACAGACAGACAGATGGTACATTGTATCAAATATTGTTCAATACATCAAAGACACAATATACAACAGGCCAGGAAGACACAGCAATAACACAATGCAACAAATAGCAAACCAGTGACAATGTACTGATGTTTCTAGACTACAATGTTAAAACAAGCTTCACTTTGTAACAGAGACACATCCAGAGCTACTGAGGAATGTTCCTGGAGTGGGACTGTCGGCGGCGGGACGGGGATCTTGGGTTACGCCGAGCACTCCACTGCCCTCATTTACTAATGGAGCGCTGGCGTGTATTGTTCGGCAGGTTTGGGATCGAGTCTTCGGTGGCAGGTCATCATTCCAGGAGTGTCCGATGACCATCAGCCACGAGAAGAGGAACGTCTTTCACGCTTTTGTCCGTCCAATTGCGTGTTTTTTACTCCACGACTTGGGCGATATGGGTCAACAGGACTAAATTGGGCGATTATGCCAAAAATCCAAATCTCGATTAATTGAACATTTTAACACGATAACGATTAATGAATGATTGTTTTACTTATTAGTTTTTTTCGTCGCATAGTTCC
>SOMO01000036.1:274903-321905 GCA_028128575.1 Paedocypris carbunculus | reverse complement strand
ACACACACACACACACACACACACACACATTAATCATCAAGTAAAACACAACCATCTGAGTAGGAAGCCAAAAGTTGTTGTGCGATTCCCCTGCAAGTTCAACCGTATCTGAGAAAGGGTGAGAACAACAGAGCGAGCGGCACGAGACCCCGGCTTGCCCCCCGCCCTCCGTTGGCGTCCATACAGGTCTCACACCAGCTGACCAGCACACCTGCTGGGTTCAGATTCATCAGCAACAGATTAGCCTTTCCTTCCACTACAACAGAGCCATTCCAGCCTCAAATAGTCCCATCACTTCCGCTAGAGATGAGAGATTGCCTATCGACCAGACTTGACCCCAAATCTTTATACATGAAGATATATGCAACACAATTCTGTTTTTTTTTTTGTTCTTTTCTTTTCTTCCGGCCTGGCGCTGCACCTGCCCGCTCCCTGCGCTGTGAATTACTAAAGTGAGACGGTTATTATTTACGGCTGAAAGGCAGATTTCAGTAATTGTGAGGTGGAGTAGTGGGTTTTCGAAGCACTTAATTTTTACGAGTGGAGGACCCGAGTCACGACTGAAGTGGTAATTGATGATATTTTAAACATGACCCGGACCTGCAGCAAATGAAAAGATGAAATTCCGTCCAAAGAATGCCACGACAAAAGAACGGCATCGATAAAATGTAATTCCATTGCGCTGACCCGCCGGACTCCTGCCGCATTTGACTATGGCGCAATGATGTAAAATGAAACTTTCAAATGTTCTTACGTTTAAAAGGATTTCTGGAGGTGGAAAAGGTTGCTATACCGCTTCTGCGATCCAGTCTTTTATTAACTTTAACCAGGCCTTATGAGTGGAGATGCTTTTAAAGACCGGAAGAATGATGTCTAACAAAGGCCTGCGAGTAAATCCGCCATCGATTTCGCTTGTATTTGAACACCAGCAGGTCTGTGAAAGTAAAAATACAAGGCCGAGGTGAGAAGTGGTACTGACTCCCACATTCGCAAAGACGTAGTTACTCCTGTTGATGATTTAATGAAGCTGCAGCTACACGGTCGGTTATCTGCAAATAAAATTGATTTCCAGTCAAGTCGCAGAACAGTAAATGCACTTTATAAAACATGCTGGGTTGTTGTGGTTTGCATATTCACAAATGCGTTTAATTCAACGCAAAAATTAATCGTAATATTAGCTCAAAAATAAATGAAAAAAATCACATTTTAAATAGACAGTTGCTAGAATGTTGCTCTCCACTCTGGTTACATAGTTATGTTTTTTTCCTGATTTTTTAATTTTTCTTACAAATTTACTCTGACATTTAGAAATTCGAGTCTTGTACGTGTTAGTGAAAGTCAGGGCCGGGTTTAACCAGCCCGAGTAGGGGAGCATGTAGAATATTTGGGGGGCGAGTGTACAGTAAGTGAGCTTCTGGGTGAGCTTCTCCTCTTACTGTGCTGTCATCATATCAGTCCACCTATCCATGTGAAGAACTTAAATCATGTCAATCAGTAGCTAGTAGAGTTGTCACAATGCTAGAAATAGCATCTTCGATTCTATACTGAGAAAAGTTAGAGAAAAACATAAGACTGGTACATGAAAATGAGTCTGAATGAGGAATCTCAAGAAAAACAGTCATAGTCAAATAAAGAGCATAAATAAATAAAACTGCATTATATTATCTTGAAGGAAAAAAAAACACAGCTTTTTAAAAAAGATTAAATTAAAACAAATTAGTTTGGTGGAAGCTCTCTATTCCAAGACAAAAATGTATGCAAAAGTACAAAAGAGAACAATATTTTCTTTGTTTTTCAAAAAAGCTGGTAGTGTGACTGAATGTGAATTTCACTGCAGATTGTTGGTCCTCAGATTCCTTCTGGTACTTAAAATATTAAACATTTAAAATACTTTTTATACATTATTTTTTATCTTTTATCCATTACAGTATTTGTTTTTATTGTTAGATCAAGTCTTTGAAATTAATAGCTTACTTATCAAACATGTAATAATTGCCCGTTAACTTAGAACATGGAAGTCGGTGTCACAGTTTGCACTACCGTCACCGTGCAAGGCAGGGTGGATCCACTTGCGCTTCTTGGACGTGATCACAAGAGCAGGAAGGACTAAACTTACTTCCAAGATTTAATACAAAAATTACACAGGAACAGGAACAAGAACAGAAACAAGACTATACGGTGACAGGATACACTGCAACGAAACGACACCAAGACAATGACTGGACAAACTTAAATACACCGACTAACGAGTGACACAGAACAGCTGAGTGGAGAAGAAAGCATGTGGATAAACTAAAACAAGATGGCGGTGACACGGTGAACTTCAACATAAAAGTCTGTGAACACTTCAAAACAAAAGTCCTGACCGGCTCTAAGCCGGGATCTGTGACAGTCGGGATCTGCTTAAATTATTCAATAAACCAGAGTTGAACAGCAGTGTTTATATAAACTGATTTATATTTGGGATTTAATTAAACATCATCAGTGATCAGCTCATAGACATCTACTGTAAATACAAGTTCAAACGTGCTTCACACAATCACTAGATTACTAGGATTAATAATTACATACGTTTCTATTATTAATATTATTATTATTGTTTGTTATTACTATTATCATCATCTCTTGTCCGATGGGTTGGTCTGACGTTTCGCACTATGAGGTGGATTATATTTCACTGCGTTAATGGTGCAAAACAGTAACTTCAAAACACTCGTGTTAGTAATGAAAACAGTTACTAACCTCTCGTAATTCTTTCAACAAGTCTGCTTCTCGGAAAATGAGGTGTTAGCGCGTTTCTTTAGCAACTCTAGGATCTTGAGCTTCTCATTTGCCTCGAGTCTAAGCCAAGAAAATTCCTGCCAAAACTTCTTCTTTAGCACTTTTTCGATTTAAACCGAACGTGAAGACTAGATTGTCATCCTCTGAACTTTTGTATAAGCATTTGTATGCCATCACGTACCATTTTGTACGCCTTTAAATTGCTTTAAAAAAATCACATTTTAAATAGACAGGCGCTAGAATGTTGCTTTTCGCACTGGTTACCAGTGCTGTCAAAAGTAGTCACTTTCGTTACTTCATTAGAAGTAGAGATACTAGAGTTAAAAAGTACTTCTGTGAAAGCAAAAGTAAAATGACCAATATTCTACTAAAGTAAAAGTAGCGTTACTAATACTGATAAAACTACTTTTAAGTATAAAAGTAAAAGTAATGCAAGGAAAAAAATAGCATTATAGAACTATATTGCTCTATTAAATAGTTGTAATTACATTGAAAATTAATGCATTTTATTACAAAGCTTCTGTGCAATCTGTGGCCTCAAGACACTATATCACACAGGCTTCTCGGAGGTTGATAAATCTGTAAATACTTGTAACAAAATAGATTCTTTTCAAATACATTTTATGAAATATGACCTAAATATGAACTCATATGTTCGCAAATGTAGCTTCAACATTACATTACCTCCTTTATCTATAGTGTTAGATTCGGCTATTTCGGGTATTACAGTTTTTCTCAAATGCTAAAACACATTTCACAAATGTTTCCTGCATGTTACCCAATGTCTAAACACAACAACTGTTTCTAAAGCTACATTAACACAACTACACCTTCTCACTTCAAAACTCAAACTTTCGCACCAAAATAGCAGCTCAAGCTTTCAAAACTGTAAACACAATTCACATCATTGCACACAACAGCAAAACAACTGAAAACACAATTCTCGGTTGGTGAGAAGATTGCTTGATTCATAACCGCCAATGCATATTTGTAGAAATTTTGCAGTGATGGAAAGTTAGAAATCTTTCTGCAGAGGATTAGGCATTTCGATTTTTGAGTTTGACAATGAGGAGTATATATCAATAGAAAATACTGCATGTACACTACTGTAACAACTCAAAGCAAAAACAATTTATGCGCACAACAGTACTCTTGAAAACATGATCAGGGTGTGAAGTCCTTTTATTTACGTTATTCACACCACACACACACTAGGATGTCATCACTGGCCAGCTCCATTGCCCTTATGAGGTTCTTTCTAGTGTATGGTTGTCTGTCATAAACCTTCCATCTCCACAATGAGACGAACTCTCCTATACGGTTCAGGAAAGGGGAGTAGGATGGCAGACTGACGTTTAAAAAGCGGTTACTGTTGGTGGTGAACCACTCTGACTTTGTTCGTTCTGATCACATAAAAAGTTGTGGTCCAGTGGTAGGAGACATGGACTCGTGTCCGAAAGGTCGCAGGTTCGAATCCCCCCTACAGGGGGCAACCAAGTGCTTGTTCCACCTTGGGCAAGATGCTGAACCCCACTTACATAGGTTCAGCATGCTGGTGAACAAGACGCTCTGATTGCCGAATTCTTTCAACTACAGTAACAACTGATTTGAAACCAATAGACAATATAAATGTATTGTGACAAACAAAGCAATAGAGTATAAAAATACATGTTGTGTTGTCTGAATACCCTGATAATGATGGCCACAGTGAACCTACCCAGGTTCAGCCATTGTCATGCCATGGTCAATGTTGCTCGCATCTCGTCCATAATGGTGGTGCGAGGTTGTCTTGCTCTTCCTCTTGGACCTTCTCCTCTCATCTCCCTTGTTGTTCCTCGTTGGCCTGCACCTCTTCTTCCATGTGCTGCACATGAGAGCTCTTCTCTCTCCTGTGACTCAAATTTCTTTTCCCCTGACTCTGCCTTCATCTATTGTGTTTGTTTGGAATCTTCAGCAAACTTTGCACTCTGAACTTGCTTTTATACATGTAGTCACACCATTATCAACAAATGTCTTCGATTTCAAGTTATTCTGTGTAGCGAATGACGCCAGGCGTGTTCATTGTGTTCAAATATTGCTGACTGTGTCAAGCATTTTGCATCACATGAGCTTTCATTTGAGAATATGAGCAGAGTTATTTTGCAACTTAGTTATGAGTTAGTTAGAGTTATGAGAACAGAAATCGTGTTTTGTGAATTGTGTCTTCATGTGAAATGTGTTTATGGTATTGGAGAATGATGGTTAGATTTGGTAAATGTGTTTAGATGACTGGTCATTTGGTTTAGGGGATTGGCTTTTGTGTTTTAGCATTTGAGAAAAACTGTAATTTAAGTCAAAAGACTTCTACTTCTATGACGGCGGCGCGTGGCTGTATTTCTCTCTCCGGTGCAGAATCTGTCAAGGACGGATTCCGGAGACATGATAAGGAGTAAGGAAACCAGTGTTAGAGTATAACAGAGTGGTTTATTCAAGCATCCCTAGCATATCTGACATTCTGGGCTTTTGGGTTGACATCTTATAGCCAAATGTGACTCAGCAATAGAACATGCGTCAGTCCCGGTACATTCAGACAGAACAAGGTGTTTATCAATGATTATCTACAACACAGATGTGCAGGGGAGGGGTTCTCTTGTGGTCCATACGTTGAGTCACGGAAAACAGAAAGGCGCGAATAAAATACGTCATTTAGTCAGAATTTTCGTAGCTAATCTTATCCGGTCAGGTGGCCTCTGACGAGGCTTCAAGCTTATCAAATCAGAAGAGCACGAGCTGTAGTCCAAGTGGAGAGCAAACAGTTCGGTTACAATCAAGATTAACATTACTCATCAGGATTCTAAATATAGGAATACATAAAATCTAATGAGACTATAAGGAGAATAAAACATAAAAGCACAAGGGTATAAATCCATTCTCACATATAGTATAAGGTAAGTCATATCTCTCAAAGTCTCACAAAGAGAAATGTTTTTACACAGTGAGACATATTATATATATGTAACAGATGAGACAGATACTTTGAGACAGATAAACTGTGAAAAGCGCCTTACAAATGCTCAGAACTGGAACTTGAGCATTACACATGGTCACTGCGCCCACACTTGTCCCGACTGGGACGATATGTTGAACATTCGTTTGCCGTTTTACCCGAATTTTGGTGCGTCACTGCTGCGCTAATGATGTGTCACGCGTCTGTTCTAACTGTGTTGGTGTGTGTGCGCGGCCGCGACACAGTTTGTGATCTAACCGTATTGACACTAATCGAATCCATAAAGCCGTCTCTCCGTCATTCTTTCGCTGACAAAGCGCGATGCGCAGGTGTGTCGGACCGCGCACAAACCAATAGGGTGTCGGAATGGTACGTGTTTATACGTCTCATCCAACTACAATCATTTACCGGCGTGATTTGTCCGGATGTTTTTTTTATATCGATTCAACCCGGAAATAAAACTAACTGAAATGAAATCGCCGTAACGCGGCTGGTTTTCCAGAAGTAACGAATAGAAAGTACCGATATTTGCTTAAAGAAATAAGTAGAAGTAGAAAGTAAGCGGAAAAATAAATACTCTAGAAAAGTAAAAGTAAGCCAAATTTCTACTTTATTAAGGTCTTTACTAAGGACACCTCTGCTGGTTACATCTGTTACTCGTTTACTCTTTTTTTTTTTAAAACAACATTTTTTATTTTTTCCAGTGTTGTACATCTGACTCGTTTACTCTTAATTGCTGTTGTATCAATATAGTGTTACTTTCACTCAAACATGCTAGCTTAATGGTCTTGTCATTATTGATTTGTCTTGATTCATATTTACATATCATGACTTGCTTTCTTTGCAAATAAGTTTGCCCCTCAATTCATTTTTAAACCACTTTTCCATTCTAGGTCATGGAGAGCTATAGAGCCCATCACAGATAGTGGATTAGTGGCTGACGAATCACAGAGCACGACACACACAATGGTGATGTTTGTTTATTTATTGTCCCGATCTGTTGTTGCTGTTGTGACGTGAAATTTCCCCGCTGTGGGACTAATAAAGGATTTTTCAATTCAATTCAATTCAATTCAATCATGAGAAGAACATTCAAACTTTCATACAGAAAGATTCCGACCAGGCCTCAAAAAAGAACTTTGACTCTCTATACCACCGCACCAACCTGGTTCGAAACGGAAAAGGAACAGGTGAAACAACAGGGCTGAACAGAAAAGGTATAAAGTTTCATCAAAAACTCTTTGTTTTTGAAGACACACACACACACACACACACACATACAAACATGCAAAATGTTCTGTTGTAAACACTGGCACCACAAAGAGTTCCGCACATCCTCCAGAAAACAGGCAATTAACATCTGGTTTAAGCTTCTTCCTCCCATTACAAACCCGATACTTTCTTCTCTCTCCACTTATTTCTCCTTTCTTTCGGCATGAAAACACACTTGCTTTTATTTTCCAGCTTTTCTTGTTTTAATGTGAGCTGCATGGTCGGCCTCTTCTTCCGCTCCTCGGTGTGTCTGTGCTCTATAATTACGGTCGTTTCTACCTACTGCGCCAAAGAGCGGCCGGCCCTCTTCATCCCCTCCCCGAGCGGCCGTGTCTCCCCATGCCTAATGTGACACCGTCAGTCAAAGCCTTTGGAAAGCAACCGAGCAGAAATCAAAAGACGGGGACGTGCGAGTGAACAAAGACAGTCGGTGGGATAAACGCAGGGAGAACTTGACGAGGGTCTTCTGCTCTCTGAACCCGGACCCTGTTGCTTTGGAGGACGCGGGGAGCGTTTGCATCTCTCTGTTTGTTCGAGAGTGATTTTACAACATGAAACGAAGTCATTCGCGCGACTCTCCTCCAACCTGTTATTTTCCGCCATCACGTAAAGGTTTAAGAGGAAAGACGAGATGTCGAATGACAACGGAAACAAGAAGCTCGGTTTAAGCTGTAATTTGTTTTAACTCGCAACATTTGTCTTGAGTTTTTTTATCCTCTCGCGCTGTGTTTTCAAATCGTACCAACAAGCCACGCGTTTATTTTACTAATCCAAAGCCTAAAATATTAACAGATTCTTCAAAGTGTCACTGATTGTAAAAAAAAAAAATAAAGAAAATTGAAAGAAAAAATAAATTGTCTTGTGATTTGTCTTGTCATGCTGTCCTGTCTATTTAATTGCTTTATATAGCCTTGTACGAACACTTACTGTATCCTTTTTAGACAAATTGCTTCACTTGCTCCTTTTTTGGTAAGTGTGCCAAATGACTGTAAAGTAAAGTAAAGTGTCAAAGAAAGTTTTAACGTGAGTTGGCTTGAGTGCCAGACAACTTAAGTATACTAATGTTACAATGTTTTAGGCTACACGGGTAAATGTTTATTCCAAGCGTGAGGAAAAATATAATCGATTACAGTACAATATCAATAATAAAAAAAACATTCCCTGTGTTAAAACACCTATAGCCGGGATGGAGGCCAATCAGGAGATCATCAACAGATAATCCTGTCTCCTTAAAAAACCATTAAGTCCTTTAAACCGCTATCATTTACAAAGGCTCTGCAAACACTGAGTCAGCTCTGTGTGAGATTAGTAATTCTGACACATATGTTGCTTCTCGGCTTTTCCAATAGGTAAACCTCACCTTTCCCTCCCTCTCCGTGCTCTGGGACAGCTGGGCCGGAGCCCGAGGACAATCTTCCTCAATAGAGACTTTCACTGGGCCCATCTGTCCCCTTCTGTTCTCCACCTCTCAAGTGCACAGCCCGAGGACAGCAGAGTGCAAAATTCACCTTCTGGAAGATCTGAAACCTTATCTACACTATGGTTATCACAAGTAGATCAATAGTAAATATGGGTATAAAGTCTATGCACAACGTATTGACGGTGTCTTTTGTTTCACTACACGGTGCTAACAAACTACCATTCTAACATTGACACACCTTGCTACATAAGAACGCACAGTCATACAAGGATGGGAAACTAGGAAGAATGATGATTAAAAAGTCATGTCTCGGTTAGGTACATTTATACAAACTAATAAAGAAAATTTCTCAAAAAACTGTTGCTTGAAAAAGCTCTTTGTTGATTTGAATATGTAAAGCTATTGGGTGCAAAATACATATATCCAAAATATGGGAATTTTTTTTTGTTTTTTAAATATACCTGCATATATGAATAGAAAAAATGAACAATAACTATATTTCCATGTATCTAAAAATATTCAAACGAAATAGAATACACTTTATATGTAAATATATTAAAAAGGAGTTAAATAAATATGTATTTCCCACCAATATGGACTCAGTCTGTCCAAATGAGTCGAAAGGAGTAAATTCTGCCGCAAAAAGAACGCAGCGTCATACAAGGATGGGAAGCTAAGAAGAATGACGATTAAGAAGTCACGTCTCTGTGACAAGAATGAACTCCCTTCACACTGACAGGCGCCCCCGCCGCTTGTCTCCTCCTCTTCTGCCCATGTCGCTACTAAAAGGCATCTGTCATTACAGTCCCGCTGAGGGGCAGACAAGTCCACTCTACTCTCGGGACCTGCCGGGAAAATCTACAGCTTCCCTGTGGCTGCACCAGGCACAACGTGAGTAAATGACAGGGTAGAGCCCAGTTAGGCCGAGCGCCATCCAGGGGCACCGTGCTCTGGTAACCCTGCAATTAAACCACTCCTGCGGGAAAGGGAGGGGGTAATGTTAAAAGAGGGGAACCATACAAAAAGAAAGTTATTTGGTTGGTCATTTAAGTGTGTAAATAAAGTCTGAAGAGTCCAGAATGGCCACATAGATACCTTTCTTTTAAACAGCCATAGTCTGGGCTTTTCTTTTTTTTACCAGGAGCTATTTGGGATAGACTCGAAGCCGATAGTTGGCGCACCAGACAGAGTCAGAGAGTGAGCCGTTTGTTCCAGGCTAAAATGCGGCTAAGTGCCGTGTTGAGTTGGAATGGATGGGTCTTGCCTTAAGTGCTGTGTTTGCCCCACCAGGATTGTGACTGTGTAAGAGGTGTTAGTGGAGCGGGAGGCAATTCACGGCTTAAACAACATCTCAAAATCATGTAGTCTATAGGGCCATTTCGACAATCGATTCTCCTGAAACCAAGCCAACACATACACGCAAGTTTCGCACAGATTGTTGCCATCAAAACTCCCTGACTTGTGATCAAGAAGAAAGACCATCTTTGATCAACGAGAGACAAGATAAAGATCATAAAAACCTTGCCTGGGGGCTCAAGGCGTCCACTGAAGCTTCAGAACCAGAGACCCACTAGACTCAAACCAATACGTCAAGTCCCGACTAATTGAATGTTTGACCAATCAGACAATTTGTTTGAAATCAATGATCACATCAATCTTTTGACCGTTGACAATGTGATACTTTAAGAATGCTATAAGTTTAATAACCTTGTCCCCAGTCTTCGTCCAATGCAGAAAGCGGTTTAGCACTTACTAAACACTGTTGGTTTGAAAAAGAAAGTGACAGACTATTTGTCTGTCTTGACTTTAACAAGAGTCCGACAACGGTTGGCAGTTGTGGTCCAGCGGTCAGGAGTTAGATCTGCCATCCAGCAGGTTTGAATTCCGGTCTGGTGGGTTCTACACCTGAGTGTTCTTGACCCAGACACAAACCCCCACTTGCCCCCCGACACCATGACTCAAGCTGCCCACTTCTCCGGGTTTGGGTGTGTCACTTAACTGGATGGTTAAATGCAAGACACTTCCATTGTAGTGCCCACCAGTCCAACTTTCAAAGAGCAACCTTTTGGCCACAAGTTCAACGCTCTACCACTACGTCACAACGGCCCCACGCTTGTCTATTAATCGACGTTCAATCAATAACCACTTAGCTTAGCAATTTGCCAACACAAACACATAACTGAAAAATATGCCTTTCCTTTCGATTGTTATGCTTTTGCGATTCGCCTCATGTCTGCTTGACGAGAACATGCAATCTTTTAGACGTAAATTGAATGCATCGTTTTGCCTAGAGCGCGTTGAAAACAGATCGCTTGTGTAAAGTTACGCACGCAGTCAGGCATTTTCTCTCCCTCAGAAAGAGCAGTGTGTGCTTGCAAGCGAACGTTTAAAAGCAGTTCTAAAGAGAGTAGGGCGAGTAAGGTAAGTGTACCTCAATTAATTGCTCTCTTGGTGGGGACTCGCTGGGAAGCTCTTTTCAGTCCCTTGTGTGACGGCACAGCAGGGGCTCAGTAATGGAACAGGTAGAAAGGCGTTTATCAAATTTGCTTTTATTAGAAGGCGAATTTTAATAGACTGGGGAACGGTAGACCTGCTGGGGAGAAAGCCTTCACTCACACCGGCCTATCTTGGAAAATTAGGGGCTGCCAATGTCCGCCAAAGACTTAGCGGCTGACAGTCGTGCAGACAAATACGGCAGAGTCTATGAAAAGCTAAGGATTTCCAATTTGAAAGGTGCTTAAGCGGAAGAGCAGTTCAAATAATCCTACCTCGGAGTGACAAGATCAATGGAAGGATGGATTGTCTGTCAATCAGCTCGACACAACACACAACAACAGCTGCCATTGCTCTTCCCACCAACAATAACACCCGTGAAAACAAGGTGACGGAAGGTACGGAAACACACACTCTTCCACCACCCTCAGTCAAGAGACTACTTGTCATCGTGCCCGGTCATTACTGCTTGTTATGCCCGATTTTAAAAGGACGAAGCTGAAAACAACCAAAAGTAGACACGGAAGAAAGACAGAGACGCTAATCTTGAGCAAAATCGGCGGAAAAGTGCACTTCACATTTTTCAATTTCTACCTGCCACTTGCGACTCCGGCCGCAGCGGATTCCTTTGGCAATTTGCCAATCAGTGTGTTGTGTTGCACAGGAGGAGTCTGTCATGCTTCTTTGACTCACGTGCACACACACACACACACACACACACACACACACATTCAGAGTTTTCTTAGGAAGAAACTATTTATGCGAATATGAGCACCCGCGAAATGTATTTTAACACATTTTAGATGTCAAAACTTGCAGGGTGCTCATAATCGCCAATTTCAAAAATGCATGTAAATATAAACTTTTTTTTTTCATATTTAAAGTCAAGAACAATAAAAAATAAACAGAAATACGTCATCTCATTTCTTTAAAAAATTGTTCTGAACGCAGACGTGCATTTAAGATTCCATTGGCTCAATAACAGAAATAAAAAATATTAGACACGCGGCGACACTTAAGAAGTAAGACTAAACTTAATACAGTCATTAATATTTGAATAGACAGACCATTATGCATCTGGTTGATCCGCGCTAATGGCTAACAGCTAGCACCTGAAAGCAAATCTAGCACGCAAAAGCTTAGAAAATCTTAGCTTAGCAAAAAATTATGAACACCGGAGTCAAATACAATCAATCAATCACAATCATTGAGTTAAACACAATCAAATCGCTCTGTCTGCTGCACAGAGCAAAATAATACAGTTCTGATATTTACCTCTAAAAAAAAGTCTCATGGGAACCTTGCTGGAGTGAGATGCTAAGGATTACGGGAGGTGAAGTTTTTATGACTAGAATTGATTGAAAATAAAAAATTGAAGAGAAAATTTATGTAATTAAGTAAATGTATTAAAAAAAAAGGATTTTTATTTTGGGCCACACAGAAAGACATGACCGACCTTGAACTTGAATCTAGACAGGGTTGTTTCTGGATGTATGGCGATGGCGTTACGCACTCGTCCATCGTTCTTCCTCTGCAGATCTAAAATAAACCATTCACCGCCACGTCTCTCACTGCTTCACTTCCATTAATTAACGTTGGGGTTTTTTTTCGAGATTTCCAGGTTTTCTAAAGTTGGTTGCGTCGACACATCAGCGGTTTATTTCGCTGCCTTTTGACTCGTCGTCTTTGCTTTTTGCCGTGTTGTGATTTCAGAGAAAATCATGTTTATTCATCAGCGCACAATGTGGTTCTCGCCACAAGGTGAATACGTGGTAGGCCCGATGAATGAGCCATACATGAAGTATTTCAAAGAGGTTTTTCTATCAGTCTACCCAAGGTCTTCAGAACACTCCAGCAGACGTGGTGTGGCGTTGGCCCGCATTGTGCCTGTGAATAAAGAATATGAATATATTTAATATTGTATGGAGTCTCACAAGCACAGGCCTACTCACCCTTTCCACCATGTTTCCCCATTGGCCGCCATAATTAAACGCTCTCATTAAAATGACAATTCTTTCAAATTGCTGTCGTTTCGTTTGTTCGGCTCACAAATGGACGTGAAAGACGAGATGTTTCTAAGGCCGATTCATTGAGCAGGCGGCGCTCGGAAGAGCTGGGAAAAACAGTAATTAGGGTTTTTGTTTGAGCAGCGAACAATTCGCCGCTTTCCGTTACCTTGATGCGTTAATGTCTTTGTGCTTATCAAAATTCGGTTTTACCGATGCCACATTGTGCTGCTACTGCTGCTTTGGTCGTTTTATTGTAACGTGGACATGCAAAATGAGAACAATGTTGCTCGGCTTTCTAAAACACACACTGATTGTTCGACACTAAATAGAGACGGATATTAAATGCAGATCTGACAAAACAATATGCATCTGTCGAAAGGCTGATTACAAATAAATGTGTTAATGCGACGGCCTACGCTCTCATTAAAGCCACTGCAATGCGTCTCTCAATCCAAGAAGAATGTAAAAGCTGCTTCACATACATCTGCATGACTCACTTTTACTTCGATATTCTTTGTTTCTTTTGAAGATTTGAAACACATCGGAAATGTAACTAAAACAAGATGCTATGGTAGATTAGGACCGGTTGTGGCTTCTCGTTTGACGGACACTTTACTTGATAGGACAAACTGAGTCACAAAAGGTTATAAACAGTAAAACCAAAATGCAAGAAGTAACAGTAAGATAAATATTAAAGAGTTTTTACAAGTGAGTGTGTTTTTTTACAAGTGACAAATATTCCAAGTAGATCCCAAAGGAAATTAAGTTTCACATTTAATGCCAAAATAAAACCACAATTATTATTAGAAGAAGAAAAAGAAGAAGAAGAAGAGGAAGAAGAGAACTTAATTCTCCCATCAATGAGAAATGTACGTTTTGCTGCAGCCACCGCAAATATCAAGATAAGAATACACTGTGGTGACTGTACATAATTCACCCATGTAATAATCTGTGTGTTACATTGCCAAAGGCAGTTCTGTTTGTTCTCCCGTTGGGAGTTGAGTTCTGACGTTAGTGACGTATAACGCGCGTGCCGGAAGTTATAGAGTTGTTGGAAGTGTTGAATAAACGACACACGCGTTCGTGTGCTCAAACCAGGATATCGCTTTTATCCTTTTCTTTCGCACCTTCCACAACACAATAGTAAACAATAAATACAAATAAAGAAGTGCAGAAAGTAAGAGAGGTGTGTGAAAATAGAAAAAGATAGAGGAAGTTCATGATAAATGTAGTTCTAAAAATTATTTTAAGGTGGCTGTGCCATATTTAGGACATTATAATCAGGAAAATTTTCAAATGTATACGGTATTTTACCGGTAATCAGTGTAGCACCGTTAACACCGGACTAATTTGCTCACACTTTTTTGCTCTTGTAAGTAATCAACGCTGAAGTATATCTTGATATACATAATATAAGTAATCTTAAGTTTATCTATACCTCGTCAAGCAAGAGAAGCTTCCAGTAGACCATTAGAGTGTTCTAACCTTGAGCTCATCAAAGCCTGAATGAGTCAAAAGAGAGTTTGTCAACATTTGTAACTGTTAGTAAAGATTAGAGTTTAAATTACTGTAAAGCCTCTAATAGAGCGCCACCATGACGGAAGAGTTGAAAATTAGACCGCTGTGGAGTTCTATTAGAGGTTTTACGGTAGTTTAGTGTGACTATATTCTGCCGTTTTAAGCTTTGAGGCAGAATCAACAAGCAATGCTTCATTTTTGTCTGCTAATGAGACATTTTTTACAATCCATACACTAATATTACAAAAGCAGTCTGATATACATACTTGAAAATTAAAATGAAAATTGATTTTATTAGGTCTTGTGGACATATAAATGTGTGTGCAGTGAAAGCTATGTCCATCCTTTCTGATTATGTCGCTCAGAGGAAGAAAATAGAGTGAGAACAGATTTGGACTGAGCACTGAGCCTTGGGGAGTATTTGACAGTTACGACCTCATAACCAGACAAGTCAAATATCAAATCAAATTCAAATTTAATCTGTCGCATACACATTATATATGGTACGACACGTAGTCCGGGGCAACGAAAGAACTTGTTGGCTCTCGACCCGTGCGTGGGGGACCCTCGCCAGGGTTGACGGAGAACACTTCTCACATAGTGTAAAGTGTTGCGTAGAGTCGACGCACAAACGTCACTCTTCAAAAGAAGCCCATTGTCTGTCGAGGACAGAGTAGGCTCGGGAGAGGAAGGAGAACGTAGCCCTACTACTCGACCTCATCCCTTCGGGAAACAAAGGCGTAATAACTCGGTGAGTATCGCCTGAAGAAGGAAACACATGCAGTCAAAACTAGGACTCTTCGCTAGTCTGGACTCGGTGGCACCGAGGAACCCCTCATTTCGCCTGATTGCCCATCAGGGGAAACAGATGCCGGGGCTCCAGGGGTCTCGGCCCTCCATCGGCCGCGACCCCTAGTGTGTAGAGCGGACTAGGCGTGTTCCTAGCCTAGCTCGAGGGTAGAGGAAACACTGAGGCGGGAGACTGGGCCCCAAACTGGGGTTTGCTCTTGCAGGCCTACACCGTGTCGGTATTGCCCTCCACTGCGGATAGCACCTGCGTGGATACCGACGCCCTTTCCAGTTCGTAGAACCGAATAAAGGCGTTGGGTGAAGCCCAGCCGGCAGCTCTGCATATGTCTGCTAGAGAGACTCCCCTTGCCACTGCAATCGACGAGGCCACGCTCCTGGTAGAGTGGGCTCTCACGTTCAGCGGGCAAGGCAACTTACGAACGTAATACGCAAACTTAATCGCATCAACGATCCAGTGCGAGAGTCTCTGCTTGGTGACGGCATTTCCTTTCTGTCGACCACCATAGCAAACAAAGAGCTGTTGCGAGCTTCTGAAGCTCTCTGTGCGCCGTAAGTATGTGCGTATAGCGCGGACTGGGCACAGTGGGNGTGTGAGTCTCCAGGGCCAAAGGTCAGCCACTGAGGATCTTCAGAGAACGCCTCTAGGTTCCCGACACGTTTCCCGAGGTTCCCGAGGCCAATGCTAGTAAAAGCGAGGCCTTCAGTGTGAGCAGCCTGAGACTCGTAATCTCTAGCGGCTCGAAGGGGGGAGAGAGGGTCGCCAACACCAAGCTCAAATCCCACACCGGTGTCGGGGGAGGTCTGGAAGGGCGAACCCTCCTAGCACCTCTTAGGAACCTATTTGTCAGGTTGTGCCGGCCTACCGTCTTCCCCTCGATGAGGTCATGTACAGCGGATATCGCAGCCACATTGACTCTCAGAGTAGAAGGGGCCACGCTTTCCTCAAGTTTCTGCTGGAGAAACGAGAGAACCGTACCGATGGGGCAACTCGGTGGATTTTCGTTTTTCTGGCGGCACCAAGTGACGAAGGTCTGCCACCTCAGGTCGTACAATCGTCTTGTAGACGGTGCACGTGCCTGAGCGATAGTGTCCTGTACCGGTCGTGGCAGATCGTCTTACGAGGTGACCCGTCCCGCGGCCAGACATGGAGGTTCCAGAGGTCTGGTCATGGGTGCCAGAGCGAGCCCTGTGCTTGTGAGAGGAGGTCCGCTCTCAAAGGTAACTGCCTCAGAGGGGATGTGACCATATCCATGAGATCTGACGTCTAGGTCTTGTCGGGCCAAAATGGGGCGATCAAGAGAACCTGATGACCCTCCTTCCTGATTCGACCCAGTAGCTGGGGAATCAGGGTAACTGGCGGGAAGGCGTACTTCCTCATGTGGTGAGGCCATGGGTGGGCAAACGTATTTACACCAAGTGGCGCCTCGGTTAGCGCAAACTAGAGTGGACAGTGGGTCGATTCGTCTGAGGCAAAGAGATCTATCTGTGCCAGACCGAATTCCTCCCACACCTCTGTCACCACTTGAGGGCTCAGCCTCCATTAGCCAGAGGCGGGGCTCTGCCTCGCCAGTGCATTCGCGGCTGTGTTGAGGATGCCTGGAATGTGGACTGCCACCAGAGGCTTGAGTCTCGACAGACACCACAGCCAGAGGCAACGTGCGAGCTTGTTCAAGCGGTGCGAGCCCAGCGAGCATGACCCCCGACCTGGATCTCCGTCGGGCCGGGGCCCTTCGGAGCTCCGGTCTTCTACCGCGCAGGGAGTATCCGGTGTTAGCGGATAACTCGACCCGCGAGGGAACAGAGGGGGCCTCTGTTCCTCGGTAGGAGTGGAGGGAGTGTGAGTGTGGGTGCGTCTGTCTTTTACTGAAAAGTTGGCTAACACCATAGGTGGTAGCCCCACTTCTGTGTCCGCCTGTGGATGGACTTTAACAGTGGTGGCTCGATCGTTGGAGCTCAACCATACTCCCTGTTCTGCTCCCTCAACTCCGAACACATCAGGATCGCAAGGGAGGCCGCTTGGCGTCCCTTGCTGATCTGGATTCGGAGCGCGCCGCCCTCTTGCGGCGAGATCTGCTTCTCTGCTGCGGCGGTGGTGGTGCCGGGGGCTGAGGGACCTCAGTCGCATTCACTGGGCGTCGTCGGCGCTTTCCAGCTGGAGATGCTTTCGCCATGGGCCTGGAAAAGACATGGGAAATAGCTTTAGTCTGCAGCTGGAGGGTAGAGAACTGTTTGCACAGTTGCTCCACTGTGTCACCGAAGAGGCCCGACCTAGATATGGGTGCGTTTAGGAACTGGTTCCTGTCTGCGCACGGCATGTCTGAGATCGAGCCATTGGTGGCGCTCCTGGACCACCCGAGTTGCCATCGACGCCCCTGTCGGCAATAAGCCGATAGTGCGTGGAGCGCGGATGCGGTCTGGCCATTGTAACCGTAGCCCTTAGCGTTTAGCGCATACAGGAACTTTGCTGACTTGCCTGGAAGCCTTGGACGGTCTCTCCAGGAAGCGGCTTCTTTCGGACACAAAATGGTCGCGATAGCCCGTTCCGTGGTGGGAAAGTCCAAATAGCCCCAGGAAAGACCACTTGTGAGGGAAGTGAGGAAGGAGTCGCCACCAATACGTGAGCGTGCCACAAGAGGGGCTTGCCACGTCTTGGTTGGCTCCTCGTGTAGCTCGGGAAAGAAAGGAACCCGGGACGTCCCCAGCTGCTTCGCTGATGGACGCGCCGGGCACCAATCATCCAGCCGCAAAGGGGCAGGCTGAGGTGGAGTTTCTACCTCTAATCCTACCTTCTTCGCGGCGCGAGCTAGCACTACCACAAACGGGTTATTGGAACGTGATCGCGCCGGCGTCTCTGCAGGCGCCACGGCGATATCCTCTAACGCAAAGAGTGAGTCATCCTTCGATGGAAACTCAAGCGACTGATCGTCGTCGGATGAATCCAGCAAAGCATCAGAGTCTGGTGCTTCGCCGGAGAGTTCTAGTGACCGGATTCGGTAGTGGATACTACGGGATGGAGACTCGAGATCGTCATCTATCCTATCTCCCCACGAGCGCGCCTCACCGGATCCAGCAGGTCGGGAAGCCGTGGCGTCCCAATCCTCGCCACGGGAAGGCGCTGTGGCTGCAGACGGAGTTTCCCGGAGGAAATTCTGTCTCTTCCGCAGTGTCACGATCGGCATGCGTTCACACACCGAGCACGAACTCGACACAAGCGCCGCATCTGCATGCGCCGCACCCAAACCGCGGACGCAGCGCTCGTGCTCATCCGACGGCGACAGCCCTTACCGCAATCAGAAGATTTGCACAAGCGTGACTCCATCCTTAAAAGGACGTGTCGAATGCTTAAGGAGCTCTTTCAGATAAAACTCTTCGCCGACGTAACAAGGAGTTTTCAACTGCTTCCGGGTTCTTTTCGGAGGAGCGAAAACCAGCTTGGATTACTGCAGAGTTCCAACGAAGAGCCTTATCGAGTTGGTTGCAGAGATGAAACGACCGAATCTGGCTTCAATCATCTGAAAGGTATTTGCATGTGGCACGCCACCGCCCTTTCATACCAGCTGGTACGGGTCAAAGGTGGCATACAAATTCATGCAGCCATTGAACTTGACCGTTCATTGGCCGGTTTGTAAGAATGAACGCGAATGGCTACGCATCCGTTATCCCATAGTCAGGTCTCTGACTGATGTCGAAGTGACCTGACTATGAAAGGGAACATCCAGATAAACGGATCAAAGAACGTTGAGAAGCAGCTGCTTTTTTGACTGAAAAATGGATATTGGTAAATTTGACGCATGTTTTTCGCCTAAATTATGTTATTTTGTGACGTCACTTCAATAAAGATCATTGATTGACTTTTTTCACCACAATGCTAGGCATCAGATTTTCACTTTAAAGTGTTTGTACTGTAATACAATGCATTCATTTTCAATGTAATTATATACGACAACATTTTAATATAACAACACAGGCCTATACCAATATATCCTATAAAAATGTAATTATTTCCTTGAAGTACTTTTACTTTTAACCTCCAAGTAGTTATTAAACCAGCACTTTTACTTGAGTGTAAAGGTTGAGATGATACTTTTACTTCCACAGAAGTCTTGTTTAACTTTAGTATCTATACTACTACTGGAGAAACAGATGTGATGACGTTTGACACCACTGGCTTTGAATAATTAATTATACTATGGATTTATACTACTGTGTTTGTGTGTGGTTTTATTTAAACTTAGAATAGAATAGAATGCCTTTATTGTCACTGTATCCCAGGGTTGAAATGAAATTAGTATTGCTACTTATTTTGGTGCAGAACAAAGATGAAAATATATAGACTGAACAAAAAATATGAATGGCAAATTAGTACAAAATATGGAAGGCAAAAAGAAACGGTGTAAATATGAATCCAGAAATGAAAAGAACATAAGAAAACTGCAATGTAACATAAATATAGATGCAATTTTATTTATGGATAAAATAAAAAATAGAATATGCAATTTTATAAATAAATAAAATGTAACTATAGCGCAAAGACAAATAACCAAAAGTGGAAGGTGCCATTGGTTTCAACTTAACACCTATCGTCACGTTAATCACAACGAGAGACGTTTATGCTAATTAACCGACGTACAGACGCTCATTAAAAATATTTTCACATTAAGCTTTAAAACGTTTTAAAATGCGCGCAGACGCTTGTATGAAACTGAAATGAAAGTATTCTTGACATGATCTATTCCCATCCCTGGCAATGGGTTTAAAATAATATTAAAGAGAAAATGCTCAATTAGATTTTAAGACCGGCAGATAAATCGTTTTCCTTTCAACTGTGAGCGGCGAGTGCGTTTCTCGGAGCGGCGAATGTTTTACCTGCACTTACTGAGCTAAGTGCACTTGTTGGCTCTCCATTCACGTGGCACAGAGTCAAGGATCAGATGGCATTGTTGTAACGCTCGCCATTGTCCGGCCTACTCCAGGTCCATTATCCACTTCATTACACATGTCCTCTCCTTCTGCCCCTTTACAACAACCTTAATAACATCAGGGCAATAAAGCTACGGCTTCAGGACAGGTCTGCACATCCAAACCTCGGGGCCTTTCAAGGTCACCTTTGACCTCGGCCCGAGACCAGTCTATATTAGGAAAGAAGAAAACAGCGGGACACACAGGGGCTTGGTGGAGGTCTCGAGAGGAAGACATCACCACCATTATATTAGTTCTGGCATCTGGACGACTTCTCTTCCATCTGCCTGAAAGAGAGAGAGAGAGAGAGAGAGAGATGGAATGGAAGAGAGAGATGAGATGGAATGGAAAAAAGAAGGCGAGAGAGTGAGAGAAATAATAAAATAGGAAGAAAGAGCTGTAGGAGATAGATAGTGAGAGAGAGAGAGAGAGAGAGAGAGAGAGAGAAGGGAAAGACAGACAGAGAGAGAGTATGTTTGTCAAGGTCCCGCAGGGCAAAGATTCATAACTTTATTAAGTTTAACTTTATTAAGTAATCAGTCCCTCCAGGATTTCGCGATCGCGCGAATTCACCAATTCACGCAAATTCAGCGAATCCCCGTGATTTTGTCGCGGCCTCGCAATTTCATCCAATCACCGCGAATTTACAGCGAATTCGGCCAATCTGTTTGGTCCGTCACAGCACGCAGCAGTGTTTTCGCACAGAAGGTCTTCATTATAGTGACGGGAAGTTCAGCTCTTTTCATAGATTCGACTCTTTTGCCTCGTTTAACTCTTCCAAATCCTCTCGGAGCGGTTCAGCGCGTGAACACATCACGTGATCTCAAACTCGCCGTTCGGTTCACCGCGCGCACCCGAGGGTTTACCTACCTGCCGAGTTGAAAACAATTAGGAAGCACGAGTTAGGAAAAAAGTATAAAAAAAAATGATAGAACACCGGCTTTACTGATGATATACGCACGAATATCACATGCGATTTATTGCAGAGCCCCAATGGTGTTCGGTTTACTCTGTGTCTGATAAGTACATTTGTTTTTGATGTAACGAATGCAGGAGCCATTACTGGATTTCACCAGCTGCGAGAAAAATACCTAGGCAACGTTTACCTGAAAAATGCACTTAATTCTGATGAGCAAATATAATTATTATTGCCAGAATCTTTGAACTCCTGTGCTTTGGGGGAGTAAACTTGCAAAGAACACTTTTAACATAATCGATAATGCAATTCTGTTGAGAAATATCTGTGTAAAAAAAATCGCAACTTTTCCCGCAACTTTTTGAAAAAGCTCCCGCAACATTTGGCATTTTAGGCCGCAACAATCACAAAAAAATCCCGCGAAATCCTGGAGGGACTGAGTAATAACAAGTTTACTTTTATACTGTATATCGTTTGAGTATAGTTATTCATGTATTTAACTCTAACCAATTAAGACGGTGGAACAAAGTGGAGCTATTTACAGAGTGTGTTACAGTGTGTGTGCGTGTGTGAGATCTGCAGTTAGCATCTCTTCTAATAGCACCTGGTCCGTCTCCTGCTCATTCATCTGAGATGCTGATCCGACAGAAAGATCTTGTCAGGAGTGCGAGAGTGAAGAAGCTCCAGGAACCTTAACCACTAATTAGGATTCACCTTTTCTGGATGAGGACAAATGCTTCGTTTCTTTACTGTGTTAACCAGAGAGGGTTTCCTTCTGTGGGAAAAACTACATTCAGCCAAGCCAACATTTAGCCCTGAATATATGAGAGAGAGAGGCGGGGGGGGGGGGNCGAGAGAGAGTGAGAGTGTGTATGTATGTATGTGTTAGAGCGAGAGATAGACAGAGTGAGAGAGCCATAAAGCCAGACAGAGAGCGAAAGAGACAGAGAGAGAAAGAGAGAGACAGACTGAGAGAATTTGTTAAATTTGTTTTTTGTATATTTGATATACAGCACCTTGTTACCAGTTTAGACAATAAATGCCCTTACGAGAAAAAAAAACACATATATAGTTATCAACAAATCATTATTATGACCACATTAGAAAAGAAAAACTTTAAAAAAGCTACATATTACTCTCTATATAAAACCTAATAAATATTGTGTGTTTGCTGTGCATGTGTTATATCTCTGGACACGCCCACCTAGGAATCCAACTCATTACATAACATAAACACATTATTTAATTGCACGTGGTTATCCATAATATTAATACACTAATATTTACTGTACAATATTATTATATTGTATGTACCGACAGAAACTGAAACTGAGAGAGACAGAGAACGACAGACAGAAGAAGAGAGGGAGAGAGAGACAGGAGAGCGAGAGCGATAGAGAAAGACAGGAGAGAAAGAGAGAGGAAGAGAGACAAAAGGAGAGTGAGAAAGAGAGAGCGAGGGAGAGAGATAAAGACGCGAGAGCGAGAGAAAGAGTGCAAACTATTGTTTAAACTATAAACTATTTACTATATTTATTTGCATACATCTGAGGACGACTCTACCATAAATACAGCGTTTTAACATGCAAGATCTTTCTAGTAGTTTAGTGGCCATCAGATGCTGGAAGTCTTCTGGTCACTGGAGCTGGTCAGGTCAAACAGATGGGTGCACACACACACACACACACCCTGACATCCACACAATGGGCAGCTGCCAGTACCTGCCAACATTCAGGCCTGGACTAATTACTTCCAGTTTCGTACGTTCTTGTACAGGAGAAGCAAACCAAGAGCAGAACAGGAAACTAGGTCGTTTGTTTAGGTTGTGTTGTAGTTCAAAGTCTTCTAAAAAAGTTAATTCACGGTAAAATTATTCTAGACTTATTGGATGAAGGAATTTTTTGTACGTTTTGACAGTTTGTGGAATATTGGGTCAAAGTTTGTGCCAATATCAATAAATTATACATTTTTATGTTTAACAATTACATATAAATTACATTAAAAAACATACCGTAAAACCTATAATAGAACGCCACCCCTAGTAAAACACCCCATTTAACAGAGTGACCCCTGACCTNTATTTTAAACGAATTACTAAACTAATGTGTATTTTCTTGCAAATGTAATACAATACATACAATAATTATTCATAATTAAGTTACAAATGCCCAACTTGTCATGCCGATCAAAATCACACTATAAATGTAAAAAATGCTCCTAAAATGAAAAAATTCCACCAATTTGTAGCAAATAGTTTCTAAATTTATATTAATACACATACAGTCTTGTATTTTACATTCTGTACATGTATTTAAACGTTACAGTTGAAAATGACTACCATACCAATTCTATTATTTTAACAGTACGTTTTGACAAACTTTTTAAGCAGACGCACATTTTCTAAAACTTTCAGGAGCAAGCCAGAGCCCATCTCCGAGAGCAGGAAGAGACAGACGTGGAGTCGTGTGAAGAGCAAGAGGCGGGGAGGGCGGGAGGCAGGGCTGCGTACTAATGAGCGCAATGCCGGGACGGGCCACAAATGCGAGAACCAATACATCAAGCGCTATTCTCTGCCGTGAAGGCTGTGAAATCCGGAACAGACCTTTCCTAATTGAATTTCATGCCTCGCTTTTCTCCTGCGCCACTGCTGCTTATGTCCCACCAGCTCCGTCCAGCAGGTCCTGAAGGTTCTGGACCGGCCCGAGACACCCAACATCCGAGTGGAGGCTTCATACGATCAAGATTGTGAAGACACTAGGGGCCTGGGAGACAGACAGAGAGAGAGAGACAGACAGACAAAGAGTGGGATGGAAAGAGCGAGAGAGATAGACATACAGAAAGACAGACACAGATCGAGAGAAAAACAGAGAGACAGGGAGAGATAGAGGGAGACAGACAGACAGAGAGAAAGACAGAGACAGAAAGAGACAGAGTGAGAGAGACAGAGAGAGAGAGAAAGAGAGAATGTGTGTGAGAGACAGAGAGAGACACACACACACACAGACAACAGACAAAGAGAGAGAGAGGGAGAGAGAGAGAAACTGAGAGAGAGGGAGAAAAAGAGTGGGGGGGCACACACAGAAAGACAGAGAGGGAGAGAGACACAGATATATATAGAGAGAGACAGACACACACACACACACACACACACACACAGACACAGAGAGAGAGAGAGAGACAGACACTAGGGCCTGGGAGCGGTCCCCCACCTGCACACACGTCGGCCCCCGTCCCAGCCCCTCCACAAAGACCCCTCCTCAGGCCAGATCAAGGGGCCGGAGCCCATGAATTAATTACTGTCCGCCTCTCCGCCTGAAGGGGCCGGCGTATTAATAGTATAAAATGAGCAATAAAAGAGCTTTGCGGCGTCAGACTGCGGAGGTGAGGCGGGCAGGAGGGGCACGTCGGGCCAGATTTGCCCGAAACTTTTGTGGCGAGGGAGAAAGAGAGAAAGAGCTAATCTTCAATCCATCTGGGCTTCATTAGCATTTAGTGTGTTTGCAGTTGCCAATCAAGCCATTCTGTTCCTTGTTCGGCCGCCTGGCGTAAGCCCCGTTAGAATGGCGAGCAAAAGACTTGACAAAATATTGTTGGACAAGCGCTTTTGTCAGCGAGCCCCTGCCGGGCCAGCGCCGACCCCGCTAACAGCTCTTTACAGACGCAAAGCGCATTATCCCCAAAATAGTTAATAATTAGATTAAAACTTCAAATAAATGAAGTGGCACGGTGGATGAGGCGGGCTCAGACCCTCGCTGCTCCTCTCGCTGCTTTCTACCCCGGGCCGGTCTGAGCTGTAGATAAACAGAGAGAAAAGGTGACAGAAAGAGAGAGAGGGAGAGAGAGAAAATGAGACAGAAAAAAAGACAGAGAGAGAGCGAGAAAGCAACAAAAATGTAAAAACACAGTAAGTTAGAAAAAAAGAGAGACAGTAACTGAAAGAGAGACAGAGACAAGGGAGACCAAAACGGGGTGGGTGAGAGGGAAGAGTGAGAGAAAAGAAGACAGAAAGACAGAGAGGAAAAACTAACAGATATGTAGAGACTGCAAGTGAGAGAGAGGTGAGATAAAAGAGAGACAGAGAGGGACACACACACACACACAGAGGAAAAATAGAGGGGGTAGAGAGAAAAGGAGACAGACAGAAAGAGAGAGAGAAAACAAACAGAAATGTAGAGACACAGGGAGTGAGTNAGAGAGAGAGAGAGAGAGAGAGAGAGAGAGAGAGAGAGAGAGGGGGAGAGAGAAAAAGACAGAGGGGGGGGGGGGGGTAAAAGGACAGAGAGACAGAGACAGAGAGAGAGGGAGAGAGAGACCAACAAAAATGTAGAGGCACGGTATGTGAGTGAGTGAAAGAGAGAGACAGCAGACAAGGGAGACAGAAAGAGAGGGGGGTGAGAGAAAAGGAGACAGAAAGAGAGAAAAACCAACAAATAAGACTACGTGAGAGAGACAGAGATAAACGAAGAGAAAGCAAGAGAGATAGACCCTAGAGAGGGAGAGCAACCAAGAGAAATTGAGAGACAGAGAGAGAGATAATGCTGCATGTAAAACCTTGAATGCCTTTAATTCACATGTACAGCTTTGTTGACACGGAATGTAATGCATTTCTAATTTTCTGCTGCTTTTCTCGTAGGAATGCGTATGCTCGCCGTAAATTGGCTTTAAAGAAAGAATTGATTTTCCATACGATAAAAAAATTCTCGCTGTTGATTAAAGCGCTTCGCATGTCAGAGCTTGAGGTAAACGACAGAATTGTGACTTTGTGCTTCACAAGACAATAAAGTAAACAACTCATAAATTGTATTTTGTGTTTATAGCTGAATTTCACGTAAACGTGTTCAATCAGACTTAAAACTATATTGTACAGCACAGGTAGCTTGAATGTATGAACAGTTTCTTGTATGAATCATGGTAAGTATAGTTTAAACAACAAAACAGTTATATACTGTAAATACCAAAATCTATTTCATGTATGCGCTTTAGAAAGCACTGTTGCAGGTAGATTATTGTTCTTTACTGGGAAAACTTAGCAAATTATACACTTTGTTTTGTAAAGTATATTTTATATATTACATACTTTAAGCAATGCTATCTAAAAAACAATAATACTATATACACAAATGAAAACATTACTTTTCAGTCATTTGGCACACGCTTTTATCCAAAGCGGCTTACAAAAAAAAAGGAGTAAGTGAAGCAATTTGTCCACACAGGCTATAAGGAAACTTACTAGACAGAACAGGATGACAGTCAGTGAACACAAGACAAAGACATTTTTTTATTTTTTTTTTTTTTAAATCAGTGTTAAGGTGCTGGTGAAAGAGCACATATACACATTTTTCAAATTATTCTCTTATTGCCAATTTCTAAATGTTCTATACGAAGCAAATAATAATTTCACAACTAGTATTTAATCATTGTATGTTAATTCACAAACTATAAAATTATAAAAACAAACTAAATAAAAACCAGTGCACTGTTAACCTGCAGGTCTTGGCTGCTCAACTGGAACCTGATTTTAAAGTGTAATTACATGATGAATCTACCGTAATGAACATGACATGAGACTCCAGGTAAAAAACAAAAGCGGTGCAAATGAAAAAGCAAATTGGAGGGAACGATTGTGAGGAGATGGGCCGGGGATGATGATGCCATGAGCAGAGAGTTTGAGGTGATGGATCCTCCTCACCTGAACAAGTCTTCACAGCTGGAGACGGGCGAGAGAAATGGAAAGCAAATCGAGGAAGCAAAAGGAGAAGGGGTGAATGAAAGCAATGGAGTGGTGACATGAAGAAGGAATGGGTCGATGGAGGTTAAACACCAGTTTGTGAGGTCACTAATGCCTGACCTGATGAGCTCGAAACCATTCCCTCCTTTATTTAAAGATGTCGGATTACCGTGGAGAATGGTGGATTACAAATTAAGAATTAAAAAATCCGGGTAAAAAGCGGTAACGTGCCAGCAGCGGCTTCCAACAACACACTGTAAATTATATAAACAAATCTTCCCATGATGCCAAACTGCACCTTGTCGCTTATATGATAAAACTGTACTTAGCCGTAAAATGTTCTGTGTGCATTTTCGAGAATTTTGTTACAGTGTTTTTTGTCACCCTGAAGAACGACAGTATTTGAGCAATGTGTAAAGCGGCACAGATACCTTACCGTAAAAATTACTAAAGGGGAAAACGGTAAGAATACCTTACCGTAAAAATGACTAATGATATTGAATAATGTTCTGTTATCTTCTATTACTAATGATAAAAGTATCCAATTTTAAGAGAATTCAAGTATTACATTTCCTTATAAAATATAATTAAATATCCAAATAAATTTAGGCTCAAAAACACCAAAGAATGTGAGAAAGAAGTCTCTTTATTTACACGGTTTTATTTCCTAATTTAGAAGTGAAATTTAACGCCTTAATGTTTCAAAATGACAAAAACAAAAAGTCTCCGTCAAACTCAAATGTACAAAAAAGTGCAACCAACAATTGTGATTTAACTGATAAACAGCATCCACTACCTTCAGCAGCCTGTAGATTGCGCTACCACCTCTTCCACCTCTTAAATTAGAAAAAGATGCAGGTAGAAAAAGATGCAGACTTGTCGCGCACAATTGCAATGTAACAAGTAACTGTAATATTAGTAACGGTTTAATAGTAGTGGAGTGACGAATACAGATACTCATTGACTAATGTAGTCAACTAGAGTGTTAAAGTGGACAAGAACAACACAGTCAAAAAATACTTTATAAAAATACAGTAGCAAAGTCAGTATACAAAGTACTTTTCACCACCGGAAATGTCACGTGTAACTACTCAATGAGATCTGAAAAGTTATGGCTCTATCTAAAGACATGGCACCGAACATCTGGAGGTTTTCCCTCAGACTGGCACAACCCAGAACTCACTTTCTCCATCTCCAATTCTTTTTAAGTCTTCCAAACAGTTCAAAAGACAAATTGCTTCTCGGGGCCATATCAATGCATTTCATTTAAGCCTCCCCAGCAGGGGGGTCAGGACCAAAGATGTCAGGCGAGAGGGGAAAAGATAGAAATATGCGGAAGACAGAGAGTGAAGAGAGAAGCATTGGAGGCAAATGGGCCGTGAACTGAACCGTCATGTCGCCACTAAGAACCTTCTCGCAGGCTTTATTCAATCGGTGCTCATTGTGAGGCGGCGGGCAGTTGAATGCTCTCTTTCAGAGAGGTCTGCAGCATGAACTTAAAGCAAGTAAATTTCTATCTTTCTGCGCATTAGCTGCCTCATTGCTCTTCAATTGAGTTCCCGAGAGCCAACAAAAAAGGACCTGGCGGCAGAGGAAAGAGCGAGAGAACGGAGAGAAAACTCAGCCTGTGCTGGGAAAGCCTTGGACCCAAGACCTGAAACATTCAGAATTTTTGACAACAGACTTGAATCCAAGATCTTGGCCAGATTGAGCCGTGCCATCTTGATTCAACCCATGACCTGCCGAGAAACCCGAAGCCCGAGTAAACGCTCGTCCCCAGGCAAGAGACTCGTGTCAATCAAAGCGCGGAAGACAATGGAAACCACCCGATCGGCTACACTTCCTGCAGCGCCTTCCTCTCTTTCTCCTCACTCAGAACATCAACAGGTCACTCCTGCCTTCATCAAAGATGTTCTAGTGTTTATCCAACAGCCACAATAAGGGTCCGTGCTGCTTTACTTGTCAGACTCGAGGAAGTGTAATGAGAGCCAGGACGGTCTAATGCTGTCGTCCCCCCCAGGACGAGACCACCACGTGCACAAGGCGTTAAGCAACAGGTACAACTGTCTAGTTATCAGAAGACTTGACGTCAAACTTTTTGATAGGGTTATAACATTTGACAAAGGGTCCGGAGAGGGAGCAGAGTGCTTAGGCAAACTCACCTCACTTGAGGAAAAAGTACACAACTTGGCATATGAAGGAAATATTTGCTTTAATACCAAATGAAAATGAAAAATAGTTACAACAAAATATCTGACTCCCTTAATTTTTACTTACCTTTAAAGTTTAACATGTGGCCCCCGGGTCATTTGTTTGCCCGCACCGGACATAGACCGAATGGAATGTAATGTTTCCAATGTTTGAAGCCAGAAACAATTTTCATTTTAGATTTTAAATCTACATTCCGTATTTACGCGAATCTAAGCAACTTTTTTCCCCCCAATATTAGATTTAGAATAAAAACTTGGGTGTGCTTACTCAAATTAATTATTACTCAAATATGCACGTAAACAAAAGCGCCAATCACAACTTAAAGGAAATACGTCGTCTTCATGCATCAGTGCGCTTCTGCATTGTGTCCGTTTCCTTCTTTAAATAATGGCTCCGGAGGCAGACATGCAAATAAGCTTTTATTAGCTAAATAACAAAAATGAAGAAACATAAGATACCCTAATGTTTCACTTGGTGGTGGCAAAAAAAAAGTGTTACAAATAAAAACAAGCTATAACTACATTATAATTATAAGTACAATAATTTACATTGGAACAAAAAGAGACAACAAACCAAATAGCAGGCGTAGTACAGGGCTAATCGCTAGAAACGGTCTTCACCTCGTGCTTGCTTGGGTTTCCTCCGGGTCTCCAGTTGTCTTCTCAGTCTAGAATCTTGCTAGAAAATTGTCATGTGTGAGTGAATGTGTGTGTCCTGCTCTGTGATTGGTTGGCAACCCCTCCAGTGTGTCCCATCCTCAAGTCGAGTTGTGATTGGCTCCAGCTCCCCGTGACCCAAATGTGGCAAGCAATTCAGACATTTTAAACATGACTAAAACAATGGCTACAAATGTAACGGTACAAAATATTTTATTTACAGTAGTGCATTAAATAAAATAATTAGTAAGTCACAATAATTAGATAATTTCCAGTAAAGGAAAAAAAAGAATTCTGAAGGGACAGAGAGGCTTGAAAATATTTTCACATTCGTATCCCTTAAAACGGTTTTCTACAACGTCTTGTTGTTCAGAGTCTAGAGATGAGTAAATTGCATATCTCTGTCATTTAACTTGCGCCTAGAACACGCTTGACCCAAATGCAAAATTGTCTGTGGATTTTAGTCTTATCAAAATCAAACCAGTTTCAAATGAACTTAAAATACAAATACCTGACTTTACACTATAAGTGTAGACTGAAACACAAATACGTATGTATATTGGTATCTGGACTCTAACGTTTAAGTCGTAGAACACCTCAGTTGACAAAAATCAGTTTTTAATTAAATTATCATGTCATCGCTTTGGCACACAAGAGGTTTTGCTTTCCTCGAGACTTCCAATCGGTACCGACCAAGTGAATTAAGCAATCCAGACGTTTGAACCCGACAGACACCGATCACAAACAAGTCCTTGACGAACCTAATCAGTCAAAATAATCGATTTGGAACCCCAACTGGACAACTGTTTAACCAACGAAGCCAATGGAGCCGAAAAAGTGTGACTCCATTGAGTCCGTGTGCGAGTCGACTGGCTGAACTTGAGTCCCCCTCACCGACGACCCCTTCTACGGCTCATGGGGAGCGTCGCCCATGAATGCCGGCAATTTTCTTAATGGTGACATTTGACTGTCAAAGTGAAAGTGTCCCCCACACACGGTGGCCTGCGGCTGGGCTCCTCTCACAACCACACACACTTCCAGCTGTGGCTGACCATCATGGCCTCTTCTCTGGCTCCCATGAAATTGGAAATTATAAGGGCCATTTCTGGTGACAAATCGTTGTCTGTGTGTTCTTGCCACTTGCAAGCCAGCTTGGGAAGAAAGGTCCGTTTGATGAGACTTGAAGGCCGACCTTTGCTTCAACACGCTGACCCGGCCGAATGTGGCCTGAGGTTGACTCGCCTGAAGTTCCACATTGATCTGCGAGCGTTCCCACATTTGCTCCGTGTCTCTCCACTGACCTGAAGCTGAACTCTACTGTACTGCCCAGCGACAGGAACTCCAGGCTCTGTTTGCTAAATAACGTTCCTTGATGGGCGCTTCCACGGTTGAAGGCCGTGAATCCCACACTGGTCCTTGCTCAAGACACTGATCCATCCATTCTGCTCACTTGGATAAAAGCATACAAGTAAAAAGAAGTCCAAAGAAAGACTTGATCAGAAGGTTTGATCGGGGATTTGTGGTCCAGTGGTAGGGGACATGAACCTTGGGCAAGACACTGAACCCCACTTGCCGCCCGGGCGCCACGGCTTAGGCTGCCCACTGCTCTGGGTTGTGTGTGTTCACTTCACTGTGTGTGTGTGCACTTTCACGGATGGGTTAAATGCAGAGCACCAATTCAGTATGGTCCCTAGTGGCCATACTGCCGTCACCTCACTTTCCTTTCTGAAGACTCTGAAGAAAGATCAGACGAATCCGTGAAGATGCCACAGGTTCTCGACTCAAAATTCAGCCCGATTTATCCGAATATGGCCTAGTGGGACAGAGTCAAACTTGTGACCAGAAAATGCCAGGTTAGACACTGATTCCATCAGCTCATTGGGTTTAAAGCTTCCAAGTCAATGGAAGGAAAAAGCAAGACGGTCACAAGGTTTGGACTCGCAAGCGGATTTCCTTTATGGGTTGTAGACAGGGTTCCTAGGATAGACCATAATTCCTATTGAGAATGATCGAAGCATATTGAATATAATAAATCTGATGAATTAAATGAGCAGTTTGTCCGTTTGTGATCAGCGTTAAACACGTTCAACATTAAAAAAGTAAAAAAAATAAGGGCAGGTTTACAGATTTTCAAAACATTTCTAAAAACAACAGCAATTTCCACAGTGCATCAAAACATTCTAAGGTAAACTCTAATAACCGCTTCTTATGTTGTACGTGATAAATCTCACCCCCGACCACTAAATTCATTCGTGCAAACTAAAGAACTTTTAAAGGAGCGTTTTTGCTTCTTATAACGGAAAATTGTTTTGCACAGGAAGCCAATATTCGCACACAAAAGAAAAATCAATCTTGAATCATGGTGAGATGCCATTTAACGGAGGCAAAGTGGTTTAATGATGAGGTGTGATGGAGGAAAACAAAGACGAGACTCTAGCGCCCTCTGCTGCTCCACCTCCACACTGCACTACAGAATTCAAACAGTACGAGAACAAATGGTTGAAAAACACACTTTATATTGACTATAAATAAACATTGTAAATAAACTACATTTATTTGTTGTGCCAATTTCATCCGGACATGTGGAAAAAAATTGCTTTAAATTCATCCAAAAACAATGATCCATCCCATCAAGTTCACAAGAAAACAAACAGACGTCTATTTTTCGTTTTCCCTTTATGTCAAAACATATTTAAAACACTTAGAAAAGCAATATGTTAATGTTGTTTGTGTACAAAGAAGATAAACACTGAGCCGGACACACACACACAAACACACACCCACACACACACACTGCTTGTTTGGAGGAACACTAGAACTCATCTCCTGCAAACTCAACCATCATCAACAGTTTCTTACACGGACGAGATCTTGATGGAATGAATCTTGCCGATGAAATCTTTTTGCGTTTACGGATTTGGAGGAAAGGGATGGAGGGATTCGGACAAACAGCATCAGCGGAAGGTGACGGACTCGTCTGACTCTCGCCGAGACGAGTGAGAACATGATGTAGATCACACAGACCCTCTTTGGTAGCCTGACTTTAAATTGGCAAAAAATGAACAAGCAAACAAAAAGGCAAAAAGAACGATCTAATAAAACAACGACATCCGTTATCAGTTCAAAAACATAATTTTTAACACAAGCAAGGGTGAAATTTGGCTCTAAACATGAAATAAAGAATCAGACCCGATCGTCACAAAAACAGTATCAGGGAACGGCCAAAAGTGCTGGTGGAGAGGTGGATTGTGGGAGACGGAGAGTGAGTCTTTCTGATGCTGTGGCCGCGACGGCTCGTTTCCACTGAACGTAGTAGTAGAGGTGATGTACCTTCTTGGTAAGAGAACTGCACAGACGCTCCGACCTCACCACTCCTTCTTCTTCTCGTCCATCGAGACGCCGCCGGGACCCAGCGCCACCACCAGCAGCAGACCCCCGATCACCGACGTGGTCTGGAAGAAGTCGTACTTGAGGAAGTCATGCATGGGCTTGTAGGCGGGGATGGTCCAGAAGGCGTTGAAGTAGACGTTGATGACTAGGAGCCAGATGACCAGGGTGAGGGCGGCCAGCTTGGTCTTGAAGCCCACGGCCACCAGGACAATCAGAGCCGTTCCCACCAGGTTCTGAAGGATCTAGACGCCGGGCGGAGCAAATGACGATCAGGATGTGTATGGTGCAACACTGACACCTAGTGGTAGAGTGCTCAGGACATCTTTCACGCAGGGATTAATAAAGTATATATTAGAGCTACACGATTAATCGTTAAAAGATTGCGATCTCGATTATATTTTATACTTTTAATTGTTGCAATATGCTTAATAAATATTTGCAGAATTTATATCAAATCCAAATTATAACAATACACAATTCATTTGAAACTTTAATATTAAATGAATGCATCTGCAATGCCTTGATTTTGGTAAGTTAGTACACCATCATAGCATTAAATTCAATAAAACTACTAACAATTGCCATAATTTATTTCTGTGTTTCGGTTTTCGGCCAGGTTTTCCTCTTTTTTGGTTTTGGCCATGGCCAAGAATTTTCATTTAGGTGCATCACTAGTTAAAACGAAAAACATAAATAGTTTTTGCCCATTTAATGGCGTAGTGTCACAGCACTGACTTTCACAAATGATAAGGTGCACTGAATTTTCACAGATTTCACATATGAACCAAAAAAGTGTGAGCACCTCAGCTTTACATACGTATTTGCCATGCTTATAATGTGGACATTTTATGGAGTCCTCTTGAAAATTGTACATTATTAATATTATTATTATAATTAAATTATATATATTAAATAAAATTACAGTATTTACTAGTGTTTATTTGTGTGTTGAATTATTTATATTTTACACTTCAACATCCAATATTACAAGCTTCTGTTTTTTTTTGCAATTAATCTTTAGGGGTGTGACAATATTTTGTGGTACGAGATCTTGTGAGATCCGTTGCTTCTCATGAGATGCGATTGCAAATTGAGATATCGCGAGAATTTGGCACTACCTTTTCTACGGTGTGTGGAATGAAAACTCTTAAAGGATTCGTGCACGTCCCGATTTTCGTGCCGGCATGAGCAGCTCAAGTTGAGCGCGCGGATCATTCCGCTCGCGTTTCAATCGACGGTGGCTTGAACGCGGACTTCTCCCTCTAAGCGAATCTCTGCAATTGCCCCGCCCACCCGGCAGGTCACACTACAAGATCATTTGTGATGATATAGCGAACGAGTTAAACTTTAATAAAATAAAACCGATTATTTAAAACTGTCATGAGTTGCACATGTGAGTTTAATCTAATGTGTCTAATACACGTGTATTACATTACTATTGAAACGATTCACTCTCGCTGCAGTAGAGCAGAAATATGAGAGAAAACCAGCTGATGGTTACTGCAGTAAAACTCATTCAGATGATGCGAGTCTCACCAGGACATGAAGGGAAAGAACCTCATGTCCTTCATTTGTTAAATACAGTAATTGACTGGACACTTTCAATTAATATGGCTTTTATTCTACATGTTATGTTTTGCCATGGTATGTTCTGCCTTGCAACTTGTAATACAAAATTTGGGGGTTATAGAGCTAAAATGAACACAGTGAATCTAATCATAATGAAGTACATTGATGTTGAGTTGAACTTGATGTCTTGATGAAAATGATTCTACCATTCTTTGGAAGTTACTGGAAGACTTGTCTTTGTCTATAAATACGGTGTTCTGTTCTGTGTAGCACCAGGGTCCTGAAGAAACGTTGTCTCGTTTCACTGTGTATCGCTCTGCTATATGTAGTTGAAATGACAATAAAACTTCTTTGACTTTGACTTTAATGCCTGCGCTTAATGGATTATTTTATACTATTGACAATTAAAATTTTTTGTGAAATTACTTGCCTGGCAATTTATGGCATCATACTTTGTATGATCAATATTATGTTGGTTATCACTGAATGCAATTGATGAAAATAGAAAGATTGAAATGCATCAACAGTTTTGAATGTTTTAGTTAAATAAAATACAGATAAAATATTGCTCTCTTTATAATTTATTCGAGATTCACCGATGGCCACCGAAATTTTTCGGCCGAAAATGGCCAAAAAGTGCATTTTCGGTTTTTGGCCGAAACACTTTTATCACCAAAACAACACGGCTGAAAGTTGATGACGCAAGCAGAATAATGGCGGACCGCGGTCCGGATCCGATTTGAATTAAAACCCAGCGGTCCACGTTAACTATAACTGCCACGCTACATAACTTGAATGTACGTAAATGCCGCGGGCGCTGTCGGAATTTCAATGTACGTAACTGCCGCTGCCGGAACTTAAATGTACATAACTGCCGCTACGGCTGCGTGAATTAAAATGTACGAAACTGCCGTGGCGGTTCTCAGGACATCGGCAGATTATTTGAGGTTGCAATGGAATTAATAGCGATTGCAGTTATAGAGAGACTGACAATACAGGAAGTGAAGCACTTTATTTGAACATTTATATACCGGTACTGTACTTGCTTAAAAGTAGCACTGCTTTTATGTCATAAGTTAGATAACATTGTAAATATGCATAATTTGATTTTACACAACAATACGTGCGAAGAACATTTATTTTTACATCCTTTCAGCAGGCGTGTATATTATTGTTTATGTACACCTGAGTGGGACAAGTTAAACATTTTAGTATGAATTATATTTTATACTCTTGATTGTTGCAAAATACTTAATGAATAATTGCATAATTTAGAACCAATTTTATTTCATTTTTTTTTTTATTTATTATTAATGTATGCATTTGCAATGCCTTGATTTTAGTAAAGTTGGTACACCATCATAGCAATAAATGCAATGGTGCTACTAATAATTGCCCTAATTTCTTTCGGTGTTTCGGTTTTCTGCCAGGTTTTCCTCTTATTCGGTTTCGGCCAAGAATTTTCATTTCGGTGCATCACTATATTTTATCAATTATTTATTTAATAAAAAAAAAAATCTAAATATCGTCTCGTGAACCTAGCGTATCGTCTCGTGGGAAAAGTGTCTCGTCCCACCCCTATTAATCGTGATTAAATTGTTTGGGAAAATGCGATTTTAATTAGAAAAGTAATCATCTGACAGCCCTAATTTATTCGTTTTGAATAAACATGGGTCAGTATTTTATTATGCATCTGTATTGTATTTTTATTGTATTTTATTTACATTTTACTTCATTGTATTAAATCATATTTTAATATATTGTTTAAAATATGCCCCTCCACCCCCCCCTAAAAACTGCGTGCATGTTAAAAGCATTTCACTGCATATTTTGTTATATGTTGTGTTTGTTTGGTTGCTCACCGACAGGAAGCTGGTGTCGAAGTGAAGCAGCGTCATGAACATGAGCACCAGCAGCACTCGGCCGCCCAGCTGCATGTACTGTTTGGGCGAGCTCTCTCTCACCGTCGGGACCCCGGCGAACATGCTGCGGCCCTCCGAGCGTGACTCAGCCAGCAGCAGCAGCAGACCCCCGCCCAGGGCCAGGTTCCTGCCGCACACACACACACACACACACACACACACACACACACACACACACACACACATCACACTCCCACCTAGGGCTGGGTGATTCATTGAAAAATAATCAAAAGTTCACAATAATCAAATCGAAATTCAGAACGTATAGTTGTTCCAATTTTACAAGGTCAATTATTTCGATTATTTTCCCTTTAGGAAAACTTTCGATGTGGTCACGTGAGTTCTGTTCCGCTCGTGGAGTGAGTTTTCTGACGTGAGCAGCTTAACACAAAAAAACGCGGTCTACGTCGTTTGGACACATTTTGGTTTCAGTGATGACAGAAAAAAAAAATGAAGTCACGCTGCAAAAAAACAGTTGCAAAGCGCAAAAGATAACGCGACAAATGTGTAGCTCCTCGTCAGAGCAGCGTAGCTTTTTAGTTCCAGTTAAACATCAAACCTGAAAGAGTAAAAAAAACTTCCGTTTCTTAGTAAAAACTGAAGAGTAAATTGATGTTCATATAGTGACTTGACAAGATCAACATATTAACCTCATGCAACGGTGTTTAACAGANGTTTGGGAAAATGCGATTTTAATTAGAAAAGTAATCATCTGACAGCCCTAATTTATTCGTTTTGAATAAACATGGGTCAGTATTTTATTATGCATCTGTATTGTATTCTTATTGTATTTTATTTACATTTTACTTCATTGTATTAAACCATATTTTAATATATTGTTTAAAATATGCCCCTCCACCCCCCCCTAAAAACTGCGTGCATGTTAAAAGCATTTCACTGCATATTTTGTTATATGTTGTGTTTGTTTGGTTGCTCACCGACAGGAAGCTGGTGTCGAAGTGAAGCAGCGTCATGAACATGAGCACCAGCAGCACTCGGCCGCCCAGCTGCATGTACTGTTTGGGCGAGCTCTCTCTCACCGTCGGGACCCCGGCGAACATGCTGCGGCCCTCCGAGCGTGACTCAGCCAGCAGCAGCAGCAGACCCCCGCCCAGGGCCAGGTTCCTGCCGCACACACACACACACACACACACACACACACACACACACACACACACACACACACATCACACTCCCACCTAGGGCTGGGTGATTCATTGAAAAATAATCAAAAGTTCACAATAANAAAAAAATCAACATCACATATCGACCAACCCTGACCTCTAAAAATCGATATCGACATAGACTAAATATATATAAAAAAAAAAATAAATTAAAAAAAAAAAAAAAAATCAATATCGGTTGGCCCTATCGACCCCTAATCGTAATCATGTTAAACTCTTCAATTGGTAGAGATTTTGATTTTTCACCACCGTCGACAGGACTAACCTCATCAAAAACTTGGGGTCCCAGAGAATGCTATAGGCAACAGTCTGAAAAAGATGAAAATCCATGTTCAGCTTCAGAAGTCGAAATGTAAAAAAAGGATATAACGGACTTACTTGTAAGGCGATAATCCCGAATAAACCAAAGCAGGCATACTGCACAAAATTTCTGCTCAGGACCAGTATACAGCCACCTGCAAGCAAGACCAGATCACTACTACATCTTCACAGCACAGTGGTGGAAAGTACTTGAGTAAACGCTACACTAAGTATTCTTGGGCTACTTTGTACTTGTACCAAGTATGGAAAAAAAGAAGCAACTTTTACTCTCTACTTGACTACACATTAGTAGTGGAGTATCTGTATCTTTACTCCACTACATTTGAATGGGCACTTACTGTTACTCGTTACATTGTGATTGTGCGCAACAAGTCGGCATCTTTTTCTACCGCGGTTAATAAAACCTGCGGCGGACGAGGTAAAATTGCCATTTGCAGGATGCTGAAGGTACTGGATGTTTATCAGCTCAATCACGTGAACTAGTGGTTGCACTTTTTTGCACATTTGAGTTTGACGGGGACTGACTGTTGGTTATGTTTGTTTGTTTTTTTACATTCAGTATGAGCCTTGAATACTTCTATTCGTAAATTGAACACTTCTATTATTTTACAATTGGAAACTTTACAACTTTTTCTCAAGTCTTCTTGGAATTGGTGATGTGTAATGGAGTAATTGTCACAGTAAGGTCCATACTTTTACTGCATCCATACTTTTACTCAAGTGTGGCTTTCAGGTACTTTTTACTCCTCTGCCAGAATATAAAATGCTTATTTACGAATCTTTCTTCACACATACTTGGATTATGAGACGCATGAAGCAAAACCATCTCCACATGGTTTCAATTACTACCCGTTTACTCTATTTAATTCATTTTTGGTACATAGTTAAGTATAATATTGATTTATTTTTGTATTTATTTTAATGACAATTTTTTGTACACTCTGGTACACTAAGACGCATAATTTATATTTAGACTTATTTGTTGGCCAGTTGTGGTCTGTACTAAACCATCTTTTGTNGTTGAAACATGCATGAAGATAAAATTATTATGAAATTCAAAATAAATGATGTAGGCTACTAGTTGTTTATTGTTTCTTGGCACTTATTTGGAACATATTGCCCAATTGCCTAAGCTGTTATTTGTTGAATGAGCTAACTTTACTTTGTTGGTGGACTTATAAAATCATTTTTGTCTATAAGTTCAACATCTGTGAGGTTTCAAAGAGACATTTTCAAGTTGACCAAGTTCACAAGTGCATAGTCAAACCTCTATTTTACCTCTGCACAATCACGTGAGACATCAATACACCAAAACAGTCATAAGGTTAGCTGGAGAAAACACACAAAATTGTATGTACAAAGCAACTTTGCTATTTAAAATCTCACCTTATCTTTCATAGCTTCTTTATGCCTAAAGAAACCCAGTCAAGCAATAAACCATGTACTCGGATTGTGACCAATCCGACGCAGAACGTCTTCCAGTGCAACTTCTTCCTTCTCAGTCAGACTTGAGCTCACCGTTCTTGGCCCAGCCCCTGGTCATGGCCGATACCACAATGGTGTACATATTGAGCCAGGCTTGCTGTAGCTGAGCTGTGTACGCCGAACCCAAACTGTTTTGAAGCATGTAGAGCAGAGATTCTCCCACTTCCTGTAGAACAAATCCAAAAAAATCATCAAATATTAGAAGTCTTATGGCACCGCCATGACTGGATCCAATGCAACTGTCAATCGCATTGTCTTCTTTGACGCTTAAGCTTCACGGCTGCAGTGTGTAATTAGTGTCACTGAGTATCATCGTAACTACACTGTGCAGGGCGAAAGCAAACTTACAGTAAACGACTGAGTTTTTACGCCAACCGCCTGGTGCTTTCTGCCCAAGTTCAACAAGAAGTCCTCAAGCGAATCCAGGTCATCAAGGTTGCTCACGGCGGCGTCAATCACTAACATCACCTGAGCAGAAACAAACATTATTAAAACCACACCAAAGATGAATTGATCTTAGCCAGGAAAGAAGTCAAGCTCGAAAAATGCTAGAAAGTCCAGACGATTCCCAAAAAAGAATTCCCAAACGGCTAGGACCTAGGTCATTTGGGTAAACATGCGTCACCTCAAAGACTTTGAAGGTTCTTTTGGGATGTGCACAAGAATTGATCCTATAGAGATCTTGAATAAAGTACTTTCTTGCTCATTACAAAGTTTTTACCAGCACTCTCCAAAACCTGAAGCCTCTACTCACCTTGGTGACATGCTCAATGAAGTTTGGGCTGGAGAGACATTCAGGTAAATCCCCACAGTTTGTATTATAGTTGAAGAGCACCAGAAGTTCTGGATCCAACTCGAACAACCTGACAAATGGCAAATTTGTCATTGACCCATTAACGTTACAGCAAGCGGCTAACCTTCTTAGACATGATCTTACGTAAACATTTACCAGAGAATGTTCTCCCAATCAAGCTCAAAACAAATCAACTGTTAAAGCCACGTTGTAACTTTGAATCACTTCTGGGCAATTTCTACTTTGTTGAGTATTTTTGTCATAAGAAGTTGATTTTGATGGGAAACAATCTTGCTGCACCCTGTCGCCAAGCAACAAGTCCAAGCCACCGCTGTGGTGGAAGAAACACAACGGAAGGCTGATGGGGAATTCTCGTCTTCTTAATTGTAAATTACCAACACATTTGAGCATGTTACATCAGTCAGAACGTTAATCTTTGGGCTAACGGACTAAAAGGACAACAAGAACCAATCACGTCCTTGGCGCTTGACAATCTATACAATGTCCCCTGACTGCAGAAGAGAAGAGCTAGACGGCTTTCCACACACATTACCTTGTAAACAAGACGACTCCATGTGGCACCTTGTTCTTCCCCAGACTCTCCCAGCTGTCCCGGATTAGACCTTTTTCTTTGTCAGAGAGTTTCTCCATCGTAAACCTTGATAATGCGGCAATTTTGAGTTGTTCTTCAAGAATCTGGCACCAGGATGGGTTCCTCTGTTTAAAGAACGTCTTCCCGGATTCCCATGTCCAGAGTTTTGGTCTTGGTGCAGAAGGAGCCACCTGTGACATGAGCAGAGATCAGTCGTGACTGGTCTGAAGAGCATGCAAGAGGAAGTTGACCAAAGCACAACTATGAAACCCTCAGTGGTGTTGCTCTAAAATCACATAAACTACCAAGGTTTCAAGAAGCTTCTACCTCTAGAAGACAAAGCCTAACTTAGCCCTGGATTTGGTGCCACTAAAGAGTGTAGAACTGAAGTACCGACCCTACTGTTTTAGAGGTGACCTTCTTCACTCACTGGCTTCGTCCGTCTTTCTCCGGCATTGGGATGGCTATTTGTTCACTGCGAATATGTATATGTCAAGCCAGCTATCCTTGTGTTTGCTCTCCTCTCTTCTCTCTCCTTTGCTCACCCTGCTCTCACACACATGCATACACTCTGTTTCTCTCTCTTATCTCTCGCTCTATCTACTCCCGCTCCCCTCTCTGCTGCATGAAACCTCACACACGCCGCTTGATGTGAATTCAGACTGAGATGAAGAAAGCTTTCAGGCAGAGCTCATATATATTTCAGATGCGTGTGGCTCCTTGTTGTGGCGTTTGCAGCTCTTAAAAGCATTTACTCCTGTGATATGGAGCGTATATAAACTGTAAACAAATATAGATTTGATCTTCCACCACAGCACATGCTATGATCCAGAGCTCCTCCTACAGGAATCCTGCCATCAGTTAAAGAAACGTACCTGTTTGTTGTAGTACGCGAGACAAGAAGGTATATTGATGTACGTTCATGAAGTTAAATTGTTCACATTTTTGTGAGATTGAAAGGACAAATCATATTTAAGAAAAGAAACACTCAAAGAAAATCCAGACTACAACTTGAATTCACACATGTATTTATTCACAGGACTTTTTCACTAATCAGACTATATTTGCAAAAAAATGAAGAAAAAAAAGAAAGATTACCTATTACTGTATTTTAATAATTCCAAAAGCATTAAGTTAAAAACTCACAAATACAACTGATCAGAGTACAAGTAAAAAAAGTAATCCAAGTACAAGTAATCAGAGCAAAAGTAATCAGAGTATATGTAATCAGAGTAAAAGTAATCAGAGTACAAGTTATCAGAATACAACTAATCAGAGTAAAAGTTATTTGAGTACAAGTAAAGTGCACACGTTCTAGTTTGCCCAGTATTTTCTGACCATCATTCTTTATTGCTGTTATACATTATAATGCATTGCATTCTAATTTAAATGTGTTGTCCTCTTCATCCTATATTGTATCGTCATAGTATTTATGCAAATTTTTTGCTTAGGTCATCTACTCTCACTGTAACTGTTCTTATCTTAATGTTGGGATGTACAGTATTTGAGTGCAATGAGTCCCATGCTACAGTTGTGATAATTATGCAGACACACACACTTTAAACCATATCTTGGTTATTTTTTTAAGAATCAAAACATATGCATTTTGCACTGCTAACATTTGTAACAGAAAATCAACACATCATGATATTTCACACCATTTAGTGATGGGGGATAAAGCTGTATCATGTTTAACATATTAATAATTTTAAGGTAAAAGGTTTTCTTCTTTATCATTTGAAAAAGTGCAAACTACACATACATGCACACAATAGACAAATACATACAAAAACCACACACAAAGTATGACTCCACCAGCAAGATAATAACATTAAAATTGTATGCACAATCAGAGCATTTGCAAACATTCCTTGAAGAGTCGTGGCTCTAATTTGTTGATCTGATGTTTTGCACAGAATTCGATGAATCCATATCTGTGATGTTATCAGTGGAAGGGACATTCTGTTGTGAAAGCAAGTCCCAAAGCACTTGACAACACTGTGACAGGAGAGAACCAGCAGTTGCCATGGCAACTTCACAGGAGCAATTGAACTTCCAGTTATCAGACTCTTAAAGCTCAAGATAGAAGCTGTCACTCAAATGCTGAAAGACTTGACTAATGCATTAGTTGCAGTGTGAGACAATACACGAAATAATCACGGTCCCTTTCATTACCTTATCTTTACTAGCGTTGAGGTACTATACTGTAGTAATGCTGTTTTTTCACATGCCTTCTTTTTTTATAATGTTTGCCAGTAATTTTCATCTGTCTTGCAGATGTCTACAAACGGGAAAAACTCAAATTGTTTACCATGTTTGCCACCGCTAAAAAGAGCATTAGCCTATTGTTTGAAACTCAATTTAGATTTTTCCGGACTTTTCACGTCTAATCGATTTTGTCAAGCACACAGAACTGCCATATACTGCCTTGGTGTATGTAATTGCAATGGGTTTAAAATAAAATTAGAAATAAGAATTTATTTAAGAAAGTTTGGTAAATATAATTTTACCTTTATTTTAGGTTAAAATTAGTTTACCTTAGCCTATCTTTGTTCTTTTCCAGTAAGGTGATATTTATATGGTGACTGTCCCAGGCACAAGTTACACAACAGTGAAATTGTTTTAAAATGATGTTCCCAATATATACTTGTGAAATAAAAAGAGCCAAGTACGGAGCCTTGTGGTACCCCANGGGTGCACTGCTGTTTTTGTGTCATCACTCATTCAAGTCTACAATTTAGTCCAGAAATAGAATTAAAAGACCTTTGTGTTTTTCTTTCAAAAAACTAGATGCTTGTTTCAAGCAATTATATGCAGACTACAGATTAACGCGGAGTGCAGAAGTACAAATTATGCCTCATAATTCAAAAATAACTAAACCGTTACATCAGGGCAACATGAATTCTTTCAATTCTTGTAAAACAAGGCCTGAAGAAGAAGTCACTGTGCTTTTGGGTTTGAATTGCCTTGATGTGGCCAAAGACGGGTAGTAATGCTTTAACACAAAGTCCTTTTTCCCCAATAGTAACTAAATGTGCAGAGCTGTTTACTCCAGTGTTTAACCTCTGGAAATAGTTTTCCAGAATGTGCTTTTCAGATGGGCCTTGTGCTAAAGGACATATCTATGTTTTGTGACTACATTTAAAACAGGCAAAGTTGACAACAACGTTCAGAACCACATTTGACAATATCTTGGTGTGTTTGGCCCAATGACAATATTCTGTGACCTCTGAGATCTGAGTAAAATCCACCAGAGAAGAGCAAGATTAGGTCCAGTTCTGTCTGGGTCAAGGGCCTCCAAGTTTGCATTTTTAAAAACTTCACAAGGTTAACACACTGAACTACTAACACAATTTTAAAATGAAAAATAAACAAACCTAAAAAGAAGAAAGACTGAATCGGTCCATTAGTGGCTCAGCGTACAACAGTAATCTCCCAATCACATGTCAAATGTCGCTTGTCAGCATGACTCTTCCTCTTTGGCTTCCACATCCCCCTCTTTTTCCGGCTCATTCTGTGGACTGTCTTTTCCACTTCCTGAACTGCAAATAACATTAGAATAAAACACCACGTATATATTTGACTTCCCCCTCATAATTGTAGGCCAAAAACAACAAAGTCTAGTTTTCCTGGATGCCATGGTATCATAAAATGACAACCTATAATGAATAGATCATTTTTTATGTCAGAACCACATCAGCTGTTTTCCATGGTGTATGATTATTGTCCAATCCATAGAAAAAAGATAAAACCTTTCATTAAGGTTGAAATAAATGCTTTAGCACTCTACACTTTAAACTGATTTGTCACACTGTAAGAATGTTTTTTGGAAAATAAGTCTGGTGCAGTGGAGTAAAGTTCTTGAGTAAACGTACTTTGTTAACTTTGGTGGCTAATACCAACATAAACATAAGTAACTTTTGCTCTCTACTTGACTAAATTTGTGATTGGGTATATGTACTCTTTACTCCATTACGTTTTAAATGACACTTACCGCGGTTAATTTATTGGGAGGACAAGGCAACATCTCCATCTGCAGGGTGCTGAACTGAATGTGGTTGCATTCAGACTAGCGCTTGCACTTTTTTTCCACATTTAAGCTTGACTGAGACTGACTTTTTGTTCTTTTTTCCATTTTGTTCTGCCCTTTTGAAGCATTAAATTTCATTTCAATATAAGGAAATAAAACCTCATGAACAGTTTCTTGTTTTTCACATTTACTTATGTTTACTTGGTCCTGTTGTATCTAATATAAATATACCCAAGTTTTTCCACAGATATTGCCAGAAAATTGCCAGAAAACAAGCGTCTTACTTTTTACAAACAGTAATACGTTAAGTGTAATGCATTACAATTTCAAAGTAACTTGCACAACACTGCTCTTTACACCCCTGGTCTGATGACATGTGAATGGTGTTTGCTGGTACCTGTGCTGGGTTCCTCTCTCAGAGCTGGAATCATCCTGTCCTGGAGAATCCTTTATGTGATTTCTTGTAATTTCTTTGTATGCTTCTGCTTTAGACTTCACAAAACTTTCCTTCAAACCTGCATCTGTTAATGCATTTCTGTATCTGCGTTCGATGCCAATCTTTGCGTTGTTCTGAAACACCAAGGTCGAATAATAATGAGCGTTACCAAAGAAATCAATTGCTTGCAGTAATCCTGAAATACTTGAACTAATGTGCTCCAGCTGTTAGCGTACCTGGGACAGCTGTTCAAAAAGATAAGGACGAGCTGTCACTCGAGATCTTATTTCCTTCAGTTCCATTTGATAATCCTTCATCCTCTCCAGATCGGCCTGTCTACAAGAAAAGCGCCAAAATATCGAATCACAATTGATTGAATGAGTTTGTCGAAATTGCCACTATGGACAAAATGCACAAACCAGGAGCAGTGGGCTGCAGGTTCGCATCCCACCTAGGCTGGTTCTACAAGTCGGTGTCCTTGAGCAAGACACTTCTTGCTTCCCGGGGGCCATGGCTTAAGGCTGCCCACTGCTCCAGGTTTGTGTGTGTTTACTTCACTATGCACAATTTCGATACGGCCCCTAGTGGCCACATTGACAAACCCACTCACTTTTATGACATTGACTCACCGGTGCTGTCGTATTTTTTCCTGATAGACCTCTTTAAGACCCTTATGAGGGTCCATTGCTTTGGCCCGCATCACCAGTGCCCTGCTCATCGCTCGAGATTTGAGTCTGTGCTGCCTCATCCACTCCGCATTCTCCTTCTCCTGCCGGTCCTTCAGCTCCAGTGATTTCCTGTGGATTATTCTTGTTTAGATGCTCACCAAGACAGTAAGCATTCGGAAGTCATAATTGCACTTCCAAAAATCCTGTCAGTAGAAGGTGTGGGAACATTGTGAAGAAGTGAAAAGGCAAGGCTACCTTACAGCAACGGATCTTTTCCTGGCAGAATCTGTAATATAGACCGGAAGCGTGTCTTTGGACAGTGAAGTCAGGCATCCAGACGAGCTGCTTCTCTTAAAGGTCATCTTGACCTCTGAGGTTTTCTAATGATGGGAAAAATCTGATTTGTAGAAGAATTCCATTACCATGTTCTCAACAGTTCTAAAGCAAGTAATAATTTGTGTGATAAATACAATACCAGAACATCTTCGTCTTCTGAGCTCCTACGTTGAGACTGTCGTATAGATGTCCGGAGGTTAAATGGTTTACAACGTGTGGCATCTCTCCTTTCCGCAGCTTTTACTGCCTTTTGCTGGAAATCTTTGTAGAGTTTGTCAAAGTCTGGCACAGCAGTGTTTGTCTTCGGGCTGAAGGAAGGCCTCTGGTCCAGGTAACCCAGGATCTTGCTTTTGGTTTTCTGTGCACTGGGGTTGTGATGTTGAATGGGTGCTGAGGAAGCTCTCAGTGTCTCCTGAGCTCTTTGATGGATGCGGATCTTCCTTTGCTGCTCCTGTTCTGGAATAAAGTGGCATCAAAAGGTGAATCATAATTGAAACTTTGTGTGTGTGTGTGTGTG
>SOMO01000036.1:229003-246775 GCA_028128575.1 Paedocypris carbunculus | reverse complement strand
CGGGTAAAACGGCAAACGAATGTTCAACATATCGTCCCAGTCAGGACAAGTGTGAGGCGCAGTGACGTGTGTAAAGCTCAAGTTCAAGTTCTGAGGATTTGTAAGGTGCTTTTCACAGTTTAAACGGTCTCAAAGCGCACAAAAGCTCCACACGTCTCACTGTGTAAAGTTGCCCGAAATCTCAAAGCTCACGTGAACACTGATAAACATTTCAGTAACCGGTATAATTATCATATACTAGATATAAAGGAGACCATGTAATGTTGAAGCTAGATTTTCGAACATAAGAGTTCATATTTAGGTCATTATTTCATAACGTACGTATTTGAAAATAATCTAATTTGTTACAAGTTTTTACAGATTTATCAACCTCCTGTTTGATTTAGTGTCTTGAGGCGGCACAGAAGCACAGAAGCTTTGTAATAAAATGAATTCATTTTCAATGTAATTACAACAATTTAATAGAACAATAAAATTCTATAATGCTATTTTTTGTTCTAGCATTACTTTTATACTTAAAAGTAGTTTTATCAGTATCAGTAACGCTACTTTTACTTTAGTAGAATATTGGGCATTTTACTTTTACTTTCACAGAAGTACTTTTTGACTCTAGTAATTCTACTTCTAACGAAGTAACAAAAGTGACTACTTTTGACAGCACTGATTTTCAGTACAGTGCAAGTTCCTTAACTTAAAAGACACCAATTTTTTTTTGTCCTCTGCAACTTGGCATTTAGAAACCAAGGACCTAAACGAAAAGTATTTTTTTCTAAAAGGCACTACATTTAGTTTATTTATTTGCAACATTGTGTTGTTTAATTAGTTTTGCATAATAGATGTTTTCAGAATGACATGCAAAATTTATTTATTTCTTTAAAAAAAAAAAATAGCAGTTTGGCTTTGCATAGGGTCTATGTAACCTGTTCTGAAATGGTACTATTATAATTGATATATCGCAATATATATTGTTATCGCAAGAGGCTGTATATCGCAATATGGATTTTAGGCCATATCGCCCATCCCTACGAATAATGCGGTGCTAACCCAATCAGTCAATCAATCAGATCAATAGTAAAGTGAAAAAAAAATTATGTATAACAATACTAATAACAACAAAAATAAATAATAATAAAATTATTATTATTAATATATTTAAAAAATAATTTAAAAAATGTTGAGCGCCGTCGTTTGGAAGGAAAAGCTCACCTAGCTGACCGAGTAAGTTGATTAAGACAAAAAGCGTGGCGAGAAAAAAGCCGCATCCCCACGTCGTCTCGATATATTCCTTCTGCTCGTTCCACTGGAACCACATGCGGATGCCGTCCTCCAGAAACGTGCTGATCAGACACAGCCGAGCGATGTGAGGCAGGTACAGCTTCGTCACACGGAGGAACTGAGGAGGAAAAGCAGAATAAAAGTCATTATCTTGCTGCTTAAACCAACAAACTTTCATCAAAGTCAACCAGAAAACCCTACAACTTCACTGGACGGTTAAACACAGAACACAGTTTAGATACGACCCCTAGTGGCTAAGCTGACACACTCACTTTACACAATTACTCAATAATACACATTTAACGCTGACTTCTGTCTGCATTTGTTTTCTTGTAAACATTGAAATTGTTCAGGCGGGTTCAAACCATTGCGCAACCTTTTATTACATATTGCAAACACTAGAGGTCCCTCTGGTGTTGTTTTGCACTGTAATTGCTCATTTTGTGGCACTAAATACACAGTATAGTAAATTAATTACAGCCCTACTATAAGTTTAGATTTATAGTAATAAATCAAATCCATCCATCAAATCCATTTATAGTAATAAATCAAATCCTCTCCGTCCATTTTGATTAACTTCATTTGCACATATACTGTACTGTACATTTACAGTAGATGTATATTTTTATATTTCTCTTCTATATGTTTTTCTTATTTCTGGAGAGCAAATGGTACCAGAAAAGCAATTTCGCCTTTGGGGACAAATAAAGTTGTTAATAAACAATTACTTTATTTCGGTTGATTATATTATTACTATATCCTGAAAACATGTGAAATAGCATGTGAAAATAGAGCCTTGAGCACTAAAAGCGGAGTTGAAACCAGTAATCAACATAAGATGTACTGTCATTAAATGAAAAACAAACATATTATAGAAATGATAAACACGCTGTTCATCTTCTAATGATTAACATGGCAGTAGGATGTGGAGTCAAGAGCTAATCAGGTGGCAATAACAATCTTTTAGGCAAACTTTTAGGTGATTGGTCCAGTTCCACAGACAGAAATATAATACAAATCTATACATTTACAAAAGTATTCCAAGCCCTTGGGCTGAAAATAATAATAATTAAAATTAGGGATGCACCGAAATGAAAATTCTTGGCCGAAACCGAAAACCGAAAAAGAGGAAAGCCTGGCCGAAAACCGAAACACCGAAACAATTGCATTTATTGCTATGATGGTGTACTAAATTCACTAAAACAAAGGCATTGCAATCGCATACATTAATAATGACGTTTCAAAGAATAAATACAGAATGTGTTACAAATATGCAAATATTTATCAAGCATATTGCAACACTCGAGTATAAAATATAATTCAAACTAAAATGTTTAACTTGACCTACTGGCCTGCTGAAATGTTGTGAAATTAAATGTTCCTCCATTAACAATTGTATTTAAGTTTAAAGTGCATTTCTGAAGTGCAAAGGACACAACATTTTCTCTGCAGGTCTTAATAATAGTATAAATAGGTCAATGTTGAGCTTGTCATCTGACTGACATTTGAGAAAAATTTGAGACTGTATTTAAATAAGGCCAATTAAATTTTAAAAAGTTTAAAACGTTTAAAAAATAATGCATGATTATAACTTCATTAACGCGGGGTTTAAACTTTGAAAAGTAGCAAACGAGGAAGTACAAAATGCCTTTTAAGGCAATACTTGCTCCGCCCACTTTTCATCGCGGACTTTTCATAGTTTTTACCGTGGTATTTACCGCCACTTTGGGCGCTTTAGAGCTGCGCTAAAGGATTAGCATCCGCTACAGACGCATCAGATCAGCTGATCTCTTTAGTTTGCTGCTCAAACGGAGTAAGAAGAGAGAGAACGTTCTCTATTAAGAGCCACTGAAGTGAAGTGAATGTCGTGGGGAGCTCGTGATCGGCGCTCCGCTATATGCCACCGCTCTTACGGCCTCTGCTTACATCATCAACTTTCGGCCGTGTTGTTTCAGTGAAAAAAAGTGTTTCGGCCGAAAACCGAAAATGCCCTTTTTGGCCATTTTCGGCCGAAAATTTTCGGTGGCCGAAAATTCGGTACATCCCTAATAAAAATAATAATAATGTAACCAAGACAAAGCAAAATAAGATATTTCCAATATGAATACAAATCTACAAAATATTTACACATACCTGGCTAGACGTGCTCGTTTTATAGCTATATATCACATAATATCAATATGTACCTAGTGCGGATGATAGTAAACGAAACAGTACATTAAATACAAACACACTGGAATAATAAACGAGTCTCACTGTTCATGTGACATAAATCAGGGAAAGCTCTTTAAAGGCCAGCAGATTAATCTTCAACCCTTTTCTTCAATAGCACGTGAAAATCTCCGCTTCTTTAACAACTGATCACATGATGTTTAAACGCTGCTTACCTCAAATTTAAAGTTTATTTGTCACATACAAATTATACGTGGTACAACATGTAGTGAAATCTGTTTTCAATCGTTCCTGCATTTAAACATAGGGATGGGGAAGATACAACAAAATGTGCAAAGGGAAAAACATTAAAAGATAAAAGAAATACGATAAAAACGAGATGTGAGGATAAAGTATGAATAAAAACACACAACTCAATTGTATACAATTGAATAAACTCGCACTCAAGAATGTAAAAATATCTTGAAATGAAATTCGCACACGTCCAACAATCTTTAACAGAACAGTTCGTTTGAAAGCGAGAGTAACTGAAGTGTTGCGGAGTATGGTCAGGCCCCGCCCCCACGAGAATCCACATCAGCACTATAGTCAAGAGCGTCAGCCAATCCGCTTTCAACAAGTACCAGGCCAAAATGAATGGACACCTCGAAGTCCAGAAGAGCCTGGTGTCAACACTCTTAACATTACTTGTTTAACTGCTCATAAAGCCACAAACACGACATCGGTGACGCGGCAAAATATTAGATAACTATTAAAATAATCCTCGAAAGTTAATGGCGCGTAAATAAACCGTTAACTCCGCCACATAATGACGACAGATGTTATTATTATTAGGAGTTCGGCATCGCGACGATTCAAAAAGCGTGACGTGTTTGTTGTTTAGGTGTACATTTGCATTTGTGAGGTACTAATGCTTTGTCACACACACACACACACACACACACACACACACGTTAACATGCGTGCGTCCGCCCGTAATTATTAAGAGTTTCCTGCAAGTTGTGAGAGATTACGTTTGGATGTCGCGAGGACAAATAATCTCCGTGATTTGGCGATGTAGAAGCAAAGACTCGCATGGAACTCGACGCTCCTAACAGTCTCGCTAACGGTCGAGTAAGTACGCGCGACTCTACAAGTCGGTCATGACACGTGACGAGCGAACATGGACGCCACCGGAGCCGCGTAAACAAGAGAAAAATCGGCCAAATGTGATGTGATTTCCTGCAAGTTGTCGGCTGGCGGGGCCTTGTCCTTACTCACCTGATCCGCCACGTCCTCCGCGTTGCTCATGAGATCATTCTGCGCCATGGCACCACAATCCAAGCGACGCTCCCTCTGTCTATGACACCTTGAAGACGCAGTTTACCGCTCGTCGTGATCGGTGCCACTCGCAGGTTGGTATACAAGTCTCCTACTCGCGCTGCTTTGCCGTCGTCTGCGAGCGTGTGTGTGTGCGCTAGAAAGCCATCTCCGCCCCATAATGCCCCGCAGTTTGATATGGCGCCCCCGCAGGACACACGCGTAATCGCATGCCACGTGTACCGAAGCCAGAACGACCCCTCATCTCCTAAAACATGAAATGTCAATTCGTCAGAGGTACAAAGTAGAGTAGCTTGTAGACATACTTGAGTAGAAGTACTGACGCCTCATTGTAAAGTGCATCAATCACAAATGTAGTCAAGAAGAGCGTCAAAGTTGCTTTTAGTTTTGATACAAAGTAGCCAAAAAGTACTTAAAGGTAAGTGACGTCAATTTACACAAGTACATAATATATAGAAATAGACACTTTTTAGAAACTTTAAACTGCACACCTTAACACTTTCTGGAGTCTACTTTTTTGTATTTTACTCACTTTTTATATTTTTACAATATTTGATTGTATTTTTATCTTGATAATTATTTTGTGTTTTTTTTCCACATTTCATCTTTATATCTGCTGTATTTTATTGTATTTCTGTTCTCTGTAAACACGACTACGATTAATGATAATAAAGTATTACATGTACTGTATATACACTTATATATAAAATGCAGGGGTGTAAGGTACTTGAGTAAATGTTTTTGGTTACTTTACTCAAGTATGTTTTTGGCTACTTCGTACTTGCACTGAGTATCAAAAATATAAGCAACTTTTACTCTCTACTCCACTGCATTTCTGATTGAGTAACAGTACTTTTCACTCCACTACATTTGATTGAACACTTCTCGTTACTCGTTACATTTTCATTTTGCACGAAAAGCCTGAATCGATTTATACCGCGATTAATTTCTTGGGCGGACGAGGCGAATATCGGCATCTTTAGGCTGCTGAAGGTAATGGACGCTATTTGTGAATTAGAAACCACAAGAACGTGAATTAGGGGCATAAATGTACGTATAGGTGTTTAACTAGCGACACGACTGACGCCAGTGATGAAGCAAACGCCATCACATCAAGAGATGGACAATCGTCCATAGCCTTATTTGAATTTAATATTTTCTTTTGTCGAAAATATAACGTCTCTTACAAGATGCAGTGTCAGCTTTGTTTAGCACGTACAACAAAAATAAGCGCTTCGTCAAATTTGGTGAAACACATTGCGGTAATTTAATGTTAGTGTTTTTTTTGTTAAGCTAACTATACAGATCTTCCCTGACTATACAGTGGTGTTTGTAAGCATGTAACAAATATTAACATGGCAAAAATCACTGTGACATGACTATATTTTCGCCTAATTTTTTGTGTGCAACGTGAATAAATGAGTCGCTTAAATTATACATTCTGCATGTATTAAGTACACTTAGCTGTGAGTTTGTGGTGTGCTTTTCATTGAATGTATACATAGTTTAAGTGCACTGGATCTCTTTGTATAATTGTAATGCAGAGAAACCACAAAATGTGTTTTACAAATGTTATAATATATAACTTTAGTAAATTATATATTATATGTATTATATAATCAGAATTTTATTTTATATCTACTTGCAAATTTAAGTGATTGAGACTGACTTTTTGTTCTTTTTATCTACTTTGTTGTACCATTTTTCAAACATTGAGGTTAATTTCTGTTTCTGTATTAGAAAACAATAGTTTGTTTTCACATTTCTTTTTTTGGGGGGCCTACATTGAGCACGAATAAAATACTTCTTAATACTTAATATGTGAAAGTATCTATCTATCCAGCTTTAGCAATAACTTTTTCTTGACCAACCTACATTCAGCAATTTCTCACAATTACTAAATCAGTACAACTTCAGAGTGAAGCCTAAACAATTCGAGTTCAGGGAGATAATCTGTGTAATAATCCATAGGGCCACGTGCGGCCCCAGTCTCCGCCAGTGACCAGTGATTGTGAATGAGAGGATTTAGTCTGGAGAGCCTAATTGCAATATTCAGAGCATTTAAAAGTATTTACATGATTTAATCTATTTGAGACAGCTGAGACAACAACATCTTTAGTTTCGTATTCCCACCGACGTTAAACAGAACCAACAGAAATCAATTTCATCACGTGCACAACAGATAAAGCTGTAATGAAGTTTAGATGAATAGACTTTCCTTGTGACATGAGAAATGAACAATGAATAACTTTAATAAAACTATGTGGAGCAAGATTTGTGAACAAAGTGAATTTATTGACATTTAAGTGACAATGGTAAAACTAAATGACAGTGATAAAACAAGGTGAATCAAAATACTAAGGTGGCGTAAAATAAAGCAAAACAGGATTCTTAACTAACTATAACTAAACAACTACTACTACTACTACTACTTCCCTTTCGGCTTGTCCCTTATCAGGGGTCGCCACAGCGAATCATCCCTTACCACCTCATTCTATCCTGAGTATCTTCCACCCTGACCCCAGTCAACCTCATGTCCTCTCTTACTACATCCATATATCTCCTCTAACCAAACATACAGTAGTGACTCTCACCTTAACAGAGTGTGTATAACAAAGAAAACAACCTACTGTATGGTGCAACCGCGAAGACGAAAACAAATGCGAAAGCAAACACGAAAGCAAACAACAGCAAGCAGCACGAAACAAGCTCAAAACACGACAACCGGCACACAAACAAACACGAAGCTAAACCAAACACGAAGCACAAGCACAAAGCTAAACAGCAAGCAAGCACGAAGCACACACAAGGCAAAACAGCAGCAAAAGCACAGCCAACAAACCACCAGTTTCACACCTATTAACTCGCCCACCCCCGCGATCTAAATGAACACATACATATAACAAAACGTTGACAGCGAAATGAGGATGCTGCACGTCCGATGTTCGCTGATTAGGTCCCGCCCCTTGATGATTGACAGCGCGGTTCCCCCAATCAGCTGCAGACCTGGGCAAAACAGTTTCCCCCAGTCCCACACACGATGTGCAATAGTGTCGCATGTAACAGTGGCACTTTATTAAAAATTTCTAAAATAGAGTCCACACTCAGCATTCAGTGAGAAGATTCTTCTGCCTCTTTTGGGAAGTATGCTTCTAGAAAAGACAAAAGTTAAACATCAATGATACAATTCCATTAAACTCACACACATCTGAGGATCTTAACCAACGGCTTAAACGTGGTTTAGCACAACTTGCATTTTGCTTTATTGCCTAAACAATTTGGTAAAACGGATATTTAGAATCCTCAGCACAATTCATTTCACAAAGCTTTTAAAGACATCCAACGATACAATATTATCAGACAGAGCTACAAAAAGTTTGCAAATTGTATGTTAAGTTGGTGTTGCTCTTTTTAGACGCAACTCGTTCTTTGGGTTTTTACAGACATTTATTCAATACTTGCTGTCCGAACAATGCCGTCAGAACTAAAAAACGACAAACAATAAAATTTTACTAAATGCAAACACAAACAATTACAAACTACAAGACAAACACATACCTCATTGGCCTTACACATTCAAAAGGAACAAATTCCACGTCACAAACTTCTGACGCAAAAAAAAAAAAGTCTGACGCAATCGTTTAACGTTCCCCCAAAGGTACCGACTCCCCTTCTGTGATCCCTGTTACACCAACGAGGTAACAAAACAATACACATTCATAACAATATACTACATACAGTGGACAACTTTGCACATCAAAATTAAATATAAACATACGTCACCCTGGCCAGTCTGTTCAGTCACAGCCCAGGTGTAAAGTACTTAAGTAAATAAACTTTGTAACTTTAGGTATTTTTGTAAATTTTGTAAATATACAAATATAATAGGTATACATAAGTATAATATTATATAATTAGTTTTAGAATCAAAAGTATGACAGACATTGAAATACTTGGCATAGTATTTGTACTTGTATTAGTACTTGTACTTTATTGATTGCGTGAATTTATTGGGACTGCATGAATTTAAAGGTTGCTTATATTTTTGAAGTAAAAGTAGCCAAAAATACTAAAAGTAAAAAAAAATATTTCTACATTTAAAAAATGTACAAAGATTCCTAAAATTTACTCAAGTTCTTTACACCTCTGCTTTACAACGCTTTTATCCAAAGCGACTTACATTTCATTACAATTTTTACAAAATGCTGAATGGACCTTGTGAATCGAATCATCATCTGAAATTGTCCGTTGAAGCAGATGCAAACGTTTGTTGCCGTGTGAATTTTGACACACACATACAACTCAGACGTTTTGTCAGGAATAGAGCTACAGCTAAGAAAAAGCCCTCCAACAGAATCGACGTTCTCACCTGTAAATTCTCGAAGTGTACAAAAGACCTGCAGTGAGCTTCCCGGGCCGAAGACTCAAAGTGGTAGAATTTACGACACAGTCTGCAGAGAAAACCAGCAGCCGGGACGACAAAACTAGTGCCTGAGGATGAGACAAGGCTTTATTAAGATAAGGACGAGAGAGCTCACACAACAGTAGATGCACTCACCATACTCTACATCTGGATTATACATCTCACACTCCGTATGTTCTTCACTGGAGATTGTTATCGGTGTCTGATGATTCAAACAGGAGTAAAGCCATGTCAGCGATAGTACCTAACCGAAGCAGTGTGGCCATCAGATTTACATGTGCCGCAGAACTCTGGTCTTCATTTCCTTCCTCGTAATCGTCTTCCCCTTCAAAGCAGCCGACGGCATCTACTGTTATGAGCTCCTCCATCACCTCCAGATCGCCATCGTTTCTCTGCTGCAAATGAACCAGACGCGTGACATGCTTGTTGGCTGGAGTAACGAGGAGAACAAGAAACGGACCTCCTCCACCCTCCGCTTGTGCTCGGGAGACTTCATGTGCTCCACAAACCTGCGAGGAGTTCGGAAGTGGCACTCACAGAGCGGACAGAAAGGTCGGGCGGAGACTTTTGCCAGCTAGAGAAATCAAAGATAGGCAACGATTACATTAAATAACCGCTGTGTATTTAATAAAACACAAAATAAAAAAAATACATACATTGAAATTTTTTTTGTATTACCGTTTCTATTTCAATTATGTTAATATTCTCTTACAAATACTATTTTTTTCTTTATTTATTACTCCATCACAAGTCACCAATTCCAAGAAGACTTCAGTAACAGTTGTAAAGTATCCAATTTTAAAACAGCTTGAGTATTTTACTCGTACTGAATTTAGGCAACAACAAAAAAAACACCAAAAAATGTGAAAAATAGAACGCCTGTCCTTTATTTCTCGAAACAGAGAAAAAAAGAGGAAAAGCTCTAGTTTTGCCTCATCTAACCAAGGGAAACATTTCCAGATTCAAATCACTTTTCCCCAGGTTATGTGTTTAAACTCTGTTTTAACTAGAACGGGTTTCTTTCTCTGTCCTTAGCAGAGCATTAATTGTCAACGTGGCTGAGACATTCACTGGTGGCACTTCTATCTTTCGGCTCTCTAATTTTCCTTCCATTGCTTTTGAAATCGGTTTTGTTCTCCGCAGTGTTGGTCGAATTAATAATCTCGATGATGCTTCTCACTGTAGTTGCCGATACTTTGCAGTGCTTAATTGAACGTCTGTTCCATTTCAATGATTAACAAATCTCGCTCTGAAGTCCAAATTATTGTCTTTTCCCGTTGCCATTATTTCACTGCATTTCATCCTATTAGTTATTTGGCAAGATACTAAGTGCAATATCAAAGCTTAATAGCTGAATTATTGTACTTAAGCAAACAAAGTAGTGCTTTTTCTATAAAGCTGTACCTATTTCTTAAAGAGGTTAATAGTAATATAAGAACCCGTTTTTGTTTCTCAATTTTAGAGGCTCAAAAACTTGCATGGTGCTCATAATCCCAGATTTCAAATACGCACGTAAATATTAGCACTAATTTATTTAAATAATGGATGTATATAATGTACATATGACTTTTTATTAGCTCAATAAAAAAGACACATTAAACACGCTGCGACATGTAACAGTGGCTATATAACACTGGAAGAAGTAAGATTAAACTAAATACAATCATTAATATTTTAACAGACATAGCATGTTGCATCCAGTAGATCCGTGCTAATGGCTAACTGAAAATGAGACCAGCACGCAAAAGCTTCAACGTATAAAGAAAACAGTTGAAAAGGAAGAACACCAGAGTCAAACACAATCAAATTGCTCTGTCTGCTGCACAGAGAAAAACAATACTGTTCTAATATTTACGTCTAACAAAAACCAAGTTCAGTCATCTTTACTCTTCTAGTGCAAAGGCTCATGGGAACCAGTGATGATGATGATGGGAGGTGTAGTTCAGATTGCTATAATAGACTATTTTTGATTATTTTTAAGTAAAGCAACGTTCAAAGCAACAAGTTTAGGTTTGTTAAAAAAAGAAAAAGTTATATTTTAATGCATCATAAAGAACATGAACATAATTTGCCAGAAATGTAAAAAAATTAATAAAAAATTGTGCCTGAAAAATCAGGAGGGTGCTTGTATGTGTTATTTAAACTACTATAGTATAAAGTGTGCGTGTGTGTGTGTGTGTGTGTGTGTGTGTGTGTGTGTGTGTAATAATATATTTAGTAAAGCTCAGACTTTGTAGAGGTAATGTGAAGAGGTAGTGGTAAGTTCACCTTGTGTTTCTTTGTTCGTCTGTGTTCAATCACGTCACCGGGGAAACGACACTGGCAGATGGGACACCACTGCAGACGAACCAGTTTCCTCTCCCTGTTAAAAAAGAAATAAAACGGTTATCTAAAGGGACTTACGTTGCATTACAGTGTTTGGTGGGTGTGGCAATGTAACTAAACCACAATGAAACTGGTTTACCCGCTCTTTTAACTTAAAACCATACAGGAACCAATACTAAACTGTCACAAATTATGATTATACACACTATACACTATACTTTTTTGAGAAATCAACCCATTCATTCAAGTAATGTAAGAAGTTTCTTGTATTTTTAGGCCTCGGGGAGTGAAGCCAGTCCCAGCATGTCTCAAGTTATAGTTCATTTGTGCGTAAAAAAAAAACAACAAGCAGCTTATTTTAAGGTGTTTAAATGATTAAGGGCAATACTGATCTTTCTGAGTAACATACTACTACTAGTGGCTACTGAACATCGGCAGATGAGGGAAAGTTCGAGCTTGCAAAAGAATTAATAGCAATTAGTTATTAAACGTTATTAAAGAGAGAGATACTGACGACAGAAGAGAAATGGAGAGAGACAGACAGAGAGGCTACAGAGATAGTTGGGACGAGAGAGACTGAAAAAGCCAAGAGATAAATATAAAAATGTCACCGTTTAAGAGAAAATTTAAATTTTTTCATCTGGAATGGACAGATTCTTTTCTCTTCATATTAGCCAAGAGAGATTAAACCAACAATTTTATTTAATTTTTAAGCTCAATTAAGAATGGATCACCTTTTCTCAAAGTTAATTCACCATTTGTCAAGGTAATTCCCAGTATTCGCAGTAGAAGAATAAGTCAAAACAACTTTTAGATAGTCTGTATCACAATTCAACGGCCATCAACCTTGGTCTGAGTCAGACAGACGGGCGTCGGGTTGTGCTGCTTTTTATATGAGATTAAAATTAGAAAGATTTAAGTTATTTAATATTCTTTCAAGGAGAATACAAGCTCATTTTATATTTTGGAAGCAATACATTTGAAACTAACCAGTGCTTTTGTTGTTGTTTTTTGTTTATTTGATTTGCGTGAGGATTAAACAACTGTTTTTTATATTTCTGGACTCTCATTCATACTCTCATTCATAAGACCAAGACGCGCTCGTTTCGTATAGCGAATTTTTCTTTTGCAACTCGGGGCGAAATTTTCGCGGCGACGCATTTCTCGGGTTACATAAGATACTCTGGTTTTTCGTTAGTAAGGTCATTCGTAAGTCGGGGTACCACTGTATTTGGAGAAAATCGAATACTCCGTCAGGGACTCCAATTTGTTTGAGATGTAATGGTTCTTTTATACTTGCTGATTGTGCCTTTCACTTGTTTATTCTTACCTGTTTTATTTAATTTATTTATTTTATTAAAAAAAATTTATCTTAATATATACATTTTTATAATATTTACATTTTTTGTAAATGTAGTTTTTATCTACTTTTATTTATCTACTTTTGTTAGTTAGTCACCGGTAGTTTGTTTGTTTGTTTATAACATACTATTTTTGTACTAGTTTTATATTGGGGCAAATGAGGGATGGAAGGAGGGATGGGGGTTGTTGTAGTAATAATAACATCTGTATTCACTCATTTTTTGTGTGGATATTTGAAGAAAAATAAAAACCAAAAGGCATGTAATGCCCAATAAAAATTGTGAAATAGAAAAACAAAAATGACTTGCTTTATTGGCTGATGCGCAGGTGTGAACCACCACGCACCAACCAATAGGGTGTCGGAGTGATATGTGTTTATACGCCTCAACCAACCACAATCAAGTTTACCGTAACCGGATGGCCCTATTTATCTGGATGGTTTAATTTTGATCGACAACACGGAAATAAAACTAACCGAAATGAAATAAGAATAACGCGGCTATTTCTAAAACGTACGGAGTAGAAAGTACAGATATTTGTTTAACAATGTAAGAAAATTTTAATTACTCAAGTAAAGTATAAACAAAAGCGTGAATTCCACTTAAGTCTTTTGTCTCCGCTACTTTCTGCTCTGGTACGAGTGCTGTGTGACAATTGGTTTATTAATTTTATAACTACTAAAACCTAAAATAATATGTATTGCTTAGTGTTTGTCACGCCGATGAAGACGCAGATGACAGCAGGAGTTCAAACTAAGGCTTTAATGTGCATTCCAACGATCCAAGTGAAGAAGAGGAAGAAACTCAAATATAAACACCAACATAAACGTGAGCCATGCCGACGTGGCTTCTCACAAAACTCATGACCGAGTTTAATCGGCAGTTCATGCTCCCTCACCGATCCCTTAAGAATCCCACGCTGATGAGACACACCTGTCGCGGAGAGAGATGAGCTGCAGGTGTCTAATAGTGACTGTCAGTTCTCCTGGGCCGCCACCAGGGGGAGCTAGCCCCAGGATCGTAACAGTTTTGTTTCATCACACGTCTGCTGAGTTAAACTTAGAAATAGTCGTATACTGAAATCTAGAGAACAAAACACTTTCTACCTTAAAAACAACAAAAAAAACTGTTCTACCTTAAAAACATTCAAAAGCCATTGATCAATTCACATAGTAGGACATGTGGAGGGTCCACTCACCTGCTCTGCAGTGGAAGCTGCTGCGCAACACGCTGGATCTCTATCATTCGCCGCTGATGCTCTGCACTGCTCATGTGAGTCTGAAAGCCCTAGTTCAAATAACAAAATGACTCGTTTCTCTCTATTCTCACAATTAAATTAAGCACTAGCTTTAAAAACTGAAAGAGAAATAGAGAAAGAGATACATTTACGGATGGATGGAAAAGACCAGTCCTGGAGGGAGAGAGAGGGAGACAGAGAAGAGAGAGATAAAAAGAGAGATGGAAAAGACCAGTCCTGGAGGGTGGGTGAGAGAGAGAGAGAAAAAAAAGAGACAGAGAGATGAAGAAGAATAGTCTGAGAGGGAAAGAAAGAGGGACGAGAAAGAGGCAGAGACAGACGAATCAATAGGAGAAGAGCAGTCATACACACAGAGAGAGAGAGAGAAAGTAAGAGTAGATGGAGGGAGAGATGAATGGATGGATGGATGGAAAAGACCAGTCAGAAAGAGAGAAAGTAATTAAGAGGGAGAAATAGAGAGAGTGAGACAGAGAGAGAAATAGAGAAAGAAGAAGAGAGAGAGAAAGAGAAATAGAAATAGAAAAAGAGAAATAGAGAAAGAGAGCAGAAAGTGAGACAGAGAGTGAGAGAGAGAGAGAGAGAGAGAGAGAGAGAGAGAAAGAGAGAGAGTTTGAGAGGCTTCCGAGATCATCTAATCATGATGCCGGTAAACGTTTGATGGTACTTCATGACCGATCACGAGGCTGAGGTGCTTACTTGGGCATCAGGACAGGCAATGTTGCAGGCGTGGCAGGTGAAGCGGGCGTGGCTTCTCTCTCGCTCGCCGTCGGCGCCTGTGATGGCCGCTGTGTCCTCTGGAGCTGTGCTGAAGGCTCGACTCTCACTGCTGCGCTGAATGGTCACCTTCAGAGACGTGGCCACGCCCTGTGAGGAAGAGAAGACATCGTTAGAAACTGCGTTGAATAATGACAATCATTTGGGCGTCGAGGGGTCCGAATGTTGGATGGCGCGAACCTGGTCCACTTTGTCTTCTTTAACACATGTAGCGTCAAAATCATCATCTAAAGAAAAACACAATAGTCAGGAACATGTTACGCTCTCTAAAAGAAGAGTTTGACAAGAAACATATTTTAATCACGAAAACTATCAAACGGAAATTTCTAGGAAACGAACAAAAAAGATTGCCATTTAAGTTTTTTTTTTTTTTTTTATTTTTCGCTTTTTTTATTTTTCACATTACAGTTTATCATGTTGAATAAGGCATTTGTTGCTTTGCAGAATATTGATGTTACAAGTGATACAAAAAATACAAGTATTTACAAAACACTTAAATGTACTTTTATTTATTTATTTTTAAGTATTTATCTATTAATTTATTTCATACATTTAATTGTTATACTTGTTATAATTATGTGATACTTTCTTTTCATAATTTCTTCTTTCTTTCTTTATTTCATGAAAATGAAACATTTATTTAACACGTTTTTATTTACTTTTTGTTACATTTATTTGTCACCACTTTTTCTTTCTTTCTTTCTATAAAAAATATGACATCTATACGCATGTTACAGTATAATATGTTGAATAAGGCATTTGTTGCTTTGCCAAATGTTTTCTTTATTTCTTTTTTTTCTTTTGCGTTTGGACTTCTGGCACAAGCTTCACGTGGGGGCTTGCCTTACTCTGTCTGGTTAAGCAGTTGCCAATCATATTCTCATCAAACAATCAAACAAAAAAGTAAAACATTTATTTTCAAACGAAAACTGAATATTGAAAGTGAAAAAATAAAAGAAAACAAACATAAATGGAAAGCTTTTTTGTTCGTTTCTTAGAAATTTACATTTCATAATTTTGGCACTAAATTTCCACAGAAACACACCTTTAGATGTTGATGAAGCTCTGGAGAGCGCATGGGATTCAGTGACATTGGAAGATTCCTCCATCAGTTCATTTAATTTGCGAAGAAGAAAAAAAAGGAAAGATGAAAATTATTGTTTTCCTCTATAATTTTAAATGTTCTACTGGAGATGCACATTTCATCTTTGACCTTTCGGTTTTTTCACGGGAGTCACTCCCTTTTCTGGAACAAATAAAAAGTATGGAAATAATAATCAATTAAAAAGTTTTATAACATAAACATAATATAAAAGATGAAACCATTTTCCATCCTAGTTGACTCACCTACGTTCCCCATTCTTTTTTTAATCTGTCCATGAAGTCTTTATGCTGTTTTGTCATCGGTACCGACTTGATTTCGAAAAAGTCGCAAAATATGATGAAAAATACGCCCGCACAATGTTTTAAAAACGCGAGGATAAATTACAAAATAAAAACCTACAACAAAACAAAAATGCGTCAACTTTTAAAAGGCTGGCTAAATGGACGCTTCAAACGGCAGAAGTAAAACAAAGTTCGCTTTAAGCAAGGTAAATAATAAGCACACGCCACCTTACATTTCACGTACAGTATTTTGTAAATAGCACTTAGCGCGTTGGCGTCGCATCTCTTCCTCGACGGCCGCGCTTGTCGTGGGCGGAGCGTAAGAGCACCCTCGTCTGCCCGCAGGAGGAATTCACCCTTTCTTGTTTCTTTTTTTGCACACCATAAAGTAATGGTTTTTAGATATGCATCGCAATAGATTTAGGCGAACGAATAACTGATACCTATATTTATTACCCGCTGTTGCAAATCACGCGAATGTGAATATATCATATCATGACGTGCTCGGAAAAGCATGACGTTGTTTTATTTCAATGTTATAATGCAAATCTTCGGATAAATGCGCAAATGGCACCCCATTGCACGCTTATTGTTTATTTTATAAACGATCTATCCGCCGTGTATGTTCTCTGCGCCCCCTAGCGGCTGGGTGTGGCTCAGCATCCAGCGCTTCATCATCATCACCGCATCCCACAGATCACAGTAGCCGAGGAGGAGACGGGCGAGAGAGGAAGCGGATTGGCCATTTGCGAAGGTGCAAGTGTGAAAATTCGAAGGGCACGAAGCAACTGACAGCTCTCGGCGACCGTCGGGCCTGGATTCCAAGGCTCCGTCCAGGAACGATTCCATTGTGTGATTTTCCCACTGTGAATTGGAGCCTGTTTATCCATCCGTCACGATGGGCAACCGGGGAATGGAGGATCTGATTCCTCTGGTGAACCGAATGCAGGACGCATTCTCGGCCATCGGACAAAACGCCAACCTAGACCTGCCTCAGATCGCGGTGGTCGGCGGCCAGAGTGCTGGCAAAAGCTCGGTGTTGGAGAACTTCGTGGGCAAGTAAGTGGCTGCACTTCCAAAAAAAAAGCATCACCTCATATGCATTTAATTCACTGCCCGTTTAATTGCGCGTGCACGTTCCGCGAGATGCTCGTGCGCGAGATGCACACACGGAGATGGTTTCTGTTATCCATCTCTACTAGCTGCTCGACATTTAACATCCAGTATGCTAATTATGTCTTAGATGGGATAAATAGCTGTGGAAGGGGACACGCAGTGCACGCGCATTTGGCAGCGGTCCTGAAGACAGAGAGAGAGAGAGAGAGAGAGAGTGAGTGAGGAGGATGCTGGAGGCTGACGTGACGTGTCCGTGTGTCCTCGCGAGCGCACCGAGCCTTGTGTTATCACTCGTCCGTTTCGTTTTGTTGTTCGTATTGTGTGTGTGTGTGTGTGTGTGTGTGTGTGTGTGTGTGTGTGTG
>SOMO01000036.1:205625-220273 GCA_028128575.1 Paedocypris carbunculus | reverse complement strand
AAAAAAAAAAAAAATTTAATTTAAAAACAAATGACCAAGTGGTTAAGTTAATTTCCAATTACATTTAATAATTATGAAGCATCAAACAACATATTGTAGCAGCAGGATTGTTGAGAAGATGACGCAATGACAAAATTCAAAGTCTTTTCCCTGGTTTCACACCAAAGGTGTCCTTTATTTAGACGTAAGCACACTTCATGAACGGTTTCTTCAGCTCCTCTCCCACACCTGTTGTGTTCAGCCCAATTGTCCCTTTTAATTGTCTTTGATTAGGTTCAGGTGTTTCCCCCAGCCATGCGGTCCTTGGCGGCCATCTTGTAGTTTTTTCTTGGGTGGCCATTTTGACACTTGTAGTTCTTGTTGTGATGTCATCTTGTCTCCGCCATCTAGGTCAAATGTACCTGCCTTCCAGTACATAATTCCTCAGGACATCACAATATTTTATTCATAATTTTGTGCATTTAACAGTAGCAACATCTGAAATTGCATCGCAATACTTTACAGAAAAATAGCAATTAGGTTTTTTATTCCTAAAAATCGTGCAGCCCTAGTGTAGGGGTTTGAGGCCGGTCTAACGCTTGAGAGCTTTTATTTGAAAAACCAGTCAAACTGACGAGAGAGGTGAACTCAAACAGCCACCAACCCCACAATCACTCTGTCAAACTACCGTCGAAGAAAAGATCAAATATATTTCAAACAGATGTTTTGGGAGTACTTTAAAACCATACTTGAGTAAAAGTACGGATTCATTGCTGTAAAAAATACTCCATTACAAGTTACAAGTCACTACAAGAAGTTGAACTTCAGGGCATTTGTAAAGTGATTTTCACAGTCACTGTCTCAAAGCCGCCGTGCAAATGTAAAAGCTGAAGATTGTTGCATTTTGTTCATTGTTCATGGGTGTTATTGGGTGTGACTATGACTGGTAAGCAAGCAACAGATGCGACAGTGGCTTGATATAAAAAAAAAACCTTGAAAAGACTGAAAAGAGTAGAAGTCCTAAAATATAGAAGTTTATATACAAGTCTGCTTTTCTATATTACTCTGTGAGGCACTCGGAGTCTCAGGAAGATCCATACGCAAACTTTAATGATTTCAGCATGGGAAAGCAGGGCGAATCCAAAATCAAGGTCAGATGGACACAGAGTCAGGGCAGGTAGCACGGATCAAGGTCAGACGGGCACAGGGTCAGGGCAGGTTGCAAGGATCAAGGATGCAAAGAACAGGCAAGGTCGGTAGCAAAACGGGAACTGGGAAAAACGCTCAGAGTTGTAGGCCGTGGCAAAACAATACTTCGCACTTGTCTCTTCTTCTGTGTTTGCTTATTTAGTACAGATGATAGGTAATAGCTGGAGAGTAAATCTGTGTCTCACAAAGTGCGACCTCTGGAGACTCGCCTGAGCATGACATACTGTTTACTCTGTTAATTGTTTTCTGTTAATATGTCTATTTGAAACATATCTGTTTTATTGAAAACGTTTGGAGCACTTTTTTTGCTCTAATTTTATATTTTATATACTTTATACTAGATACAGTAATCCCTCGCTACTTCGTGGTTCGACTATCGCGGATTCACTGTTTCGAGAATTTTTTTTCTTTTACATATATTCGCAGATTCATTTTTCCCCGACCGTATGTCGGCGGAGGATGCTCGCAGTGCCTAGAGACTGACCGCCGCCGGACGCGTCTCACCGCGGAGTAGCGAATCGCTATGTCGGCCGTCTTCCCGCGACCACTACCGGGCCACCAGCTGTGGCAAACGACGCCTGTGTCTGCGCGCGCGTGCGCTCCCGCCCGATCCTCCCGTTCGAAAATTAATATCTCCAATGTTTGTTAACATTATTTTAATAAAGGATAAAAGTGTTTTAAAAGTCTGAATAAGTGTCAAATAAGTATGTAAATGTTGTTCCTCCACTTTCACCGGAAATTCACCTATCGCGGTCGGGCTTGGAACGTATCTACCGCGATAAACGAGGGATTACTGTATATTATTTATATTTTATCTTACACAATCCATAACCTAATTTCCTATATTGGTAGTGTTTCTAATTTCGTTAGGAATTCCTAACCATGTGTCGCAATGACAATAAAGGCATTCTATTCTAAGTCTAAAAGATCATGAGTATTTTATGCTCAAATTTGGACTGGAATTTAGGTTAAAACACAAAGGAATGTGAAAAACAAGAAAGTCCTTTGTTTATGAGATTTTATTTTATAATAATGGAACTTTAACACCTCAATGTTTCAAAATGGATAAACAAAGAGAAAAATACGGATACGTCACTTGACCTTCAAACTGATGCATTAGTGGTCCAACGACACTGCTCGCTGCTTTACAAGTCACTCCATTAATCAAGAGAGGAAGAGTCATATTATATTTCTGCTGAGATGTTTCTCTATTTAACCAGTTCGAGGAGTCACTGGACATTCAGCACAGCTTGTGGTTTTGGCTTCGCTGGAAAGTCAACATGTGGATCCATGAGCAACAGCTTTCCCAACATCTGTACAAAATCTCTTTTTGAAATTGTGCTCAGCATTTAACAATCCAGTGAAGTGACAGACACAAACTCGGAGCAGTGGGCAGCTTAAGCCGTGGGGTCAGGGACACAAAAACAAGCTATTTAGCATACAAAACAAGCTCTTAAGCACACAAAAACAAGCTCTTTAGCTTTAGCACACGAAAACAAGTTATCTAGCTTGTTAGCTCTTTAGCACATCAAAACAAGCTCTTTTTTGCCCTTCGCTTCCCTTTTCTCTCTCCCTTTCTTTAGTCCTATTAGGTGGAATTTCCAAGGTCCAAATAAGCAAAGCATTCTTTTAAGCATGCGCATGTTTTAAGTTTGACGACTGAAAGTCATTTTCACGTAGCAACTGACCAACCATATCCGAGACACGCTGCCTGGGCTGCGGAACAAGCTGCAGAGTCAGCTGCTGTCCATTGAGAAGGAAGTGGAGGAGTATAAGCACTTCAGGCCCGATGATCCTTCACGCAAAACCAAGGCCTTGCTTCAGTAAGTCTGATCTGTTAGCCTAGTTCTGGGAAAACCACTGTGTGTGTCAATTCTGCTAATGTCCTGCTACTGCTTCTGTTAGCATTGTGTGTCATTTCTTTTAACTTTCTGTTACTTCTAATAGCATTGTGTCATTTCTCCTAGCATCCTGTTAGCATTTATTTGTGCCTGTTAGCCTCTGACCACTTCTGTTAGCGCTGTATGTCATTTATTTTAACATTCTGTCACTTCTATTAACATTCTGTCATTTCTGTTATCATCTTGATTCTTCTGTTAGGGTTGTGTGTCATTTCTTTTAGCATTGTGCGCCATTTCTGTTAGCATCATGTTACTTTCAATTAGAAAGACTCGAGACTAATTCAGACAGGCTTCTCGGAGGTCATATGCTTCAACGGTGCAAAACTAACTTCTGGAGTTAAAAAAAAATGAAATCTGTAAAAACATCTGTAACAAAACGTTAGTCCTAGACTATTTTCTAATAAATAAAAAAATAATTTGATTAATGAATTAGTTATTAATATAAAATGGCGTTCAACAAATCAGCGCTTCTATTATAAAATCCAGCTTCAACAATACAGTATATAAAAAATAGAATAGAATAGAATAGAATAGAATAGAAAGTCCTTTATTCGTCCCACAGTGGGGAAATTTCCTTGTTACAGCAGCAAAAAAAAAAAAAAAAACACAAGCAGCATCAAATAAAAAGTATATAAATCTTAGAAGTTACAGTTAATATGGAATATAGAATAGAGTATAAAAATATGACAAAAATTATACAAAAATTATACACACGTAGAAAGCACTCGAATATTGCACAGAATGAGTGAGTAAAGTAGATACGACCTGCGGTGTCGCTCCTTCAGACACTTAAGATGTTTCAGTCTGTTCCTTAAGGAGCTGGTTAGTGATGACACCGTCTCATACAGCGGGTGGGCATCGTTCTCCATCATGGATGATAGCTTAGCTACCATCCTTCTTTTCTCCAACCTCCTGTATTGAGTCAAGAGTTAGCCCAAGAACGGATCTGGCTCTCTTGACCAGTTTCTCCAGTCGCCTCCTATCTGCTGCAGAGACGCTGCTGCACCAGCAGACCACTCCGTAAAAAGATGGCTGATGTCACCACAGAGTTGTAGAAAGTCTTAAGGAGTGGTCCCTGGACTCCAAAAGACCCCAGTCTCCTTAGTAGATAGAGTCTGTTCTGACCTTTTTTGTACATTGCTTCTGTATTGTGCGACCAGTCCAGTTTATTGTTGAGGTGAACACCCAAGTATTGTGTATGTGTGCGTTAATATATACATTTATACATATAATAATAACCATAATATCTATTAGTGAGCAATAGTAGTGAGACGTTTTTATACATCAGATAATTTAAAAATGTAGAAACTTGCAAATGTATTAGCTTGTTTTCATTACTTGGGCATTATGTGGTTAATATATAAATATATTAACTATAACGTTTCAGGTAATAAAGGTAATATTTGTGTGTCTGATCTCTCTAAGCCCCGCCCTACTCACAGACAATTACAAAGACCAATCAAACTAACGATGGCATCGTGTATTACCCAATCAAAAGTTGAAAAGGTGATGTCTTCATAAAAAGCGCGTGAGATGATTCGCATGAGATGCTGCTTAATATATATATACGGTTTTGTTTCAAAACGGGACGCGCAATTTCATTGTCAAATAAGCACCGGTTGGCGAACATGTAATTGTCCTTTGAAGAAGTGTGAACACCGGACATTTTCGTGAATTTATAAAAAACGCCCGGACGCCCCGGACACGAGGTAAAAAGAGGAATTGTCCAGGGAAAAGAGGACACCTGGTCACCCTATGTTAGCATTCTGTTACTTAAGTTAGCCTCCCATGACTCCTGTTAGCAGTGTGCCGTTTCTCTTAGCATTCTGTTACTTCTGTTAGCATTCAGTTACTTATGTTAGCATTGTGTTACTTCTGTCATGTGTTGTCATGTGTAATTTCTGTTAGCATTGTGTGTCGGTTCTGTTAGCATTACTTCTATTAGCCTCTCGTAACTTCTGTTAGCTTGGTGTTTCATTTTTCTTAGCATTTGGTTACATGTTTTAGCATTCTGTATCATTTCTGTAAGCATCCTGTTCCTTCTGTTAACATCTTGTTTTAGCGCCCCGTAGCATCTGTTAGCATTCAATTACTTCCATTAGCATCTTGTCACTTCTGTTAGCATCCTCTTACTTCTGTCAGCAACATGGTACTTCAGTTAGCATTCTGTTATGTCTGTTAGCATTTTGTAACATTTGTTAGCAATGTGCGTCATTTTAATTAGCATTGTTTTACGTTTTTTAACTTTTGTTACTTCAGTTATCCTTTTACTTCTGTTAGCATCTTGTTTCATTCTGTTACTTCTGTTAGCGTTATGTTCTTACTGGTAACATTCTTTTACTCATGTTGGCATCTTGTTAATACTGTTAGCACCCTGTAACTCCTGTTAGCATCCTATAACTTCTGTTAGCATCTAGTTACTCCTGTTAGCATCTTGTCACTTTTGTTAGCATCCTGTTACTTCTGTTAGTTTTGTGTCATTTCTCCTAGCATCCTGCTACTTGTGTTAGCATCTTGTTACTTCATTTAGTGTTGTGTCATTTCTTCTAGCATCCTGTTTCTGCTGTTAGCAACATGTTATTTCTGTTAGCGCCTTGTTAACATCATCCAGTCACTTTATGGTTTAAAGGATGGTGCAGCAATTTGCAGTGGACTTTGAGAAGTGCATTGAGGGCTCAGGAGATCAGGTGGACACGGTGGAGCTGTCTGGAGGTGCAAGAATCAATCGCATCTTCCATGAGCGTTTCCCCTTTGAGCTGGTTAAGGTAGCGTTCATCTCACACCGCTCCTGAAAAGACCAAACAAGGAAACATTTCCCTCTGTCCTGGTGATATCCAGATGGAGTTTGACGAGAAGGAGCTGCGGAAGGAGATCAGCTATGCCATCAAGAACATCCACGGGATCAGGTCGGTGATGCTGGTACTGATGCTGAGCTCAGGGGTCTGTGAGATGTTCACGGGCTGGTGTTGTTATCAGGACAGGCCTGTTCACTCCAGACATGGCCTTCGAGACGATTGTCAAGCGGCAGATATCCAAGATCAAAGAACCTTGCCAGAAGTGTGTGGACCTGGTCATCACTGAGCTGGTCACCACAGTCCGCCAGTGCACCCGAAAGGTAAAACCTCAGCATTTCAAATGCACTTTTTATAAAAAAAAAAGATAGATAAAATACACTTTTCAGAAATTTGTGCAGTTTCTTTCGATTGATGTTGGACACAGAATATCTGCAGATCACACATGTAACAAAAAACATTATTGATTCTGTCATAAATTTCACAGATTTGTTTTTTTTTTTCTTCAATTTTTGAAAAAACGCAGATCAAATCTCCACTCCAACATCATTCCGCAGATAATAATTAAATACAATTTTAAACTTCTTGCTTCCTTGCATCTATAAAAATAACTTTTAACACTGAAATATTTGAATAAGAGATTAAAAATGACTGCATTAGAAGCTACAAGTCACCAATTCCAAGAAGACGAGTAAAAATATTCAATTTTAAAAGAACTTGAGTTTTTTTCAAAAACACCAATAAATAATGAAAATATTGAATAAATGAAAAAACAGGAAACTATTAGGCTTTATTTCCCAACATAGAAATGAAATGTAACATTAATGTTTCAAAATGGATAAAAAGAAAAGAACAATAAGTCAGTCTCGGTCAAACTGAAATGAGAAAAATACTCAAGTAAAGTAACAAAGTCTATTTACTCAAGTACTTTTCACCACTGACAGTTTCTAGAACAAACACGGGGAAATGGGGCAAGCTGATCTGTTGGCATATTACAATTCAAAGATTGGTTTAAATTATTATGCTCTATTGGACAGGTTTGGACTTTTGTTTTGTCTTTTGCTGTAATGTGTGTACTGTGGCGGTGTGTGTTTTGTGGGACAGCTGGCTCAGTATCCCATGCTCAGAGAGGAAATGGAGAGGATCGTCACTCAGCACATCCGAGACCGAGAGAGTCACACAAAGAATCAGGTGATGTGCGGCTTTGCCGTCATTGTGCGGCCATTGTAATCACGTTTCAAATGACTTGTGGCGGCAGGTGATGCTGCTGATCGACATTGAGCTGGCCTACATGAACACCAACCATGAAGACTTCATTGGCTTTGCAAAGTAAGACACAATTACTATTTACTATACACAATTAACTTAGTAAATCATCTAGTAATATAATACAGTATTATATTTTTTCGAATTTTTTCGAGAAGCTCAAAAACTTGGGGGGTGCTTACTGCTTATAATCGCCGATGTCAACTATGCACCTAAATATACGCTCCCAAGTCAACAAATACACGTCATCTTCATGCAGCGGCTTAAAAGTATTGTCAGTAACCAGATGTGCGTACAGTACAAGCTTTTATTGGCTCAATAACAGAAATAAATAAACATAAAGACACGCCGCGACACTTAACAGAGACAAAAAAACACTGGAAGAAGTAAGATTAAACTAAATACAATCATTAATATTACAACAAACAGAAACTACAAACCACGACTGGTTATCTTAGCTTAGCGCTAACAAATGGGTCCAATGTGTAATTGCAGAAAGAGTCAAAACAGTCAAAAATGAAGTACACGAGCAAGAAGTAAAAAATCCAAGGAACAGACACAAACAAAACGCTCGGTCTGCTAAACAGGGCATAATAATCCTTCTCTTCGATTCTCATCACAGCGTCGAATAAACAGAGAGCTCGACAGGCCTCACGCGGTTGCTTTGCACATGCGCAGACTGGTGCAAAGGCTCTTGGGAAGTAATGTTCTGACCACCAAAATGATATTCACAAGTTCACAAGAAAAATCTGAATTCTTTTTTAAATGGAATTTTTATGTTTTGCCTGAAAAATCAAGAAGGGGTACTTATACTCGTAGGGTTTTTATTTTTGCGTAAATACGGTAAATCTGATGTATACTTGTATAATGTTATTATTTACTATAGTATTGCTGTATACTGTAGTATTACTAATTTCACTGTAGCCCTGTGATCAGAGGCAGTTATACATTGACTGGCACTCTGGGCGAGACTCTCTCTTGGCGCCCCTCACCCCCACCCCACCAATCTTTTTTATAAAATCAGTAAAAAGATTTTCTATTCTAAATGAAACATAGACTAAATATTCAAAATCTCAAATCACACTAATGTTTTTAAATTACTAGAACGCCCCATTGAAACAAACACTGAAACAATCTAAAAAAAAAAAAATACAAACAATGATTTAAAGCTTTATATCATGCTCAAATTCGCATTTGAAAAAGAGTCCTGCCAAATCTTCAAATAGAGCTCATGTGTGTAGCTAAAAATGTGTATAATACTGTATACGTATAACATGAGAATTAATGATCTGTTTGCACTGTAGTGCCCAGCAGAGAATCAGTCAGATGAGCACGAAGAAGAAGACTGGAAACCAGGTGAGGAAACATCACACTATACTGCCTTCAGAATGGAAATACAGTGATAGCTCACTTTACGAATTTAGTTCGGGCCAACAGCAGTTTCGTAAAATGGACATTGCGTAAAATGGGCCGCATTTTGCATGTAAAACTTATAATCCTTCCCGATAAAAAGTGCTTTTATAATATGATAAAATGTCATTACAATGAATAATGACTTGCGAGAACTGTGACGTAGCCGGATCAGCGCTGACCCTGACATCACCCGGGTGTTAGTCGGGTGGCTCACTCGGGTTGTACTTTTATGCGTAAACATAATGAAACCACACAGGCACTGTTCTGAACTTCTTCTCTCTGTAATGTTGTTGTGGCTAAAAACCACGTTGGTTGGTTGCACTCGAACACTTTGTTTCTCGGTCTCTCGTCTAACAACTCCACCTGCATTGCTTTTCTCAGCCACCGGGTGTCTCAGTTTCACAACTAAACAGTGCAGCTTCCTGTGTGACGCGTCAGCTGTTCTGAAAGTAATAAATCTGTAGAAGTGATAAAAGTAGAAGAATTCTATGTACTTTATTACAAATACTATGGATAATTACAAAACATGAATTAACGTTTTCATGTTTTTATTGCTGAATGTTCATGTTTATAACTCTTTTACACTTGTTACTTTTGCTTTGCCTCTGTTACTATGACAAACAAACCACAGGATGAGATAATGGTAAGTGTCTGCATGTTTAGTGTGTGTATGTTTGTATATATATGGGTGCGTGTGTATGTATAGTGTGTGTGTTTGTATTTTTAATGTGCGTGTGTTTTTTTATATGGGTGTGTGTATGTGTGTACGCACACAAAATTCTAAAAAATATATTTGTAACAGTAGGTTTGTCGACTGTGAATGTCTCAACATTAGAAACATTTTGTAGAATAATGCATATTTGTAATCATATGAATAAAAAGTTACTAATGAAGCATTGATTTGCCAATTCAATAAAATTTGTAGTTTTATGCTGTTAGGTTTTATCTTATTGGTTTTATTTTTTATTTAATTTCTTAAAATGTGGTTGCACTTTGTAAAGCACGTTGTGATTTTATCTGTGAAAAGTGCTATGTAAAGACTTACTAATTCACTATGTATAGTGCAATTTTTGACTCTTCCGACGTATTGGGCTTGATGTGATTGTCCAGACGAAGCGTCCCATGAGCGTTTGGTTGTTCACAGGTCATCAGAAAAGGCTGGCTGACCATCAACAACATCGGCATCATGAAGGGAGGAGCCAAGGATTACTGGTTCGTTCTGACCGCCGAGAATCTCTCCTGGTACAAGGATGACGAGGCAAGTCTTTCGAACCTCTCTCCTCCGCACCCTGAAGCCGCCCGAGTGCAGTGTTCTTTCCACCATGAGCTAAATTTAGTCTCTACAATAAAAGCGTCTCTCCGTGCCAGTGATTGGCCCAGCAGATGCTCGGAGGAGAGCGGCAATGATGTCACACAGTACGAGTCGGGCTTTCTGCCGCCGTGATCAAGCACAGGTGTGGCGAGCGTGAGGAGAACCAGACCTGGGGCGGGTGGGAGGCGGCTTAGGGGAGGGGGTGCCATATGGTTTTCATTAGAAGACATACCAAATCCGTGTCCAACACTTCCCAACAGTCGAAAGCTCTTCTGAAACAAAGACGTACACTTTACATATAATTGCGTTCCCTTCTCCTTCGCGGAAGCCACAGTTATGCGCCGCTCGGGCCAAACCCGGTCTCCTTGCGGTACGGTGAAGGACGAGTCCAACAATGTTAATTATAGCACAGACGTGTTTTATTTGACATGGAAACCGCTGCGTGCTTCTTTTCATAATTTTATCGTTTTTCGCAGCAAAAACACAATGCAAAAAAGAAATTCTTGACTGATCAAAAAATCTTAAAATTCGACAGTAAATCTTGTTTTTTTTCCACAAGACAAATTAACCATCTTAGAATGAAAAGTGAATGATTCGAGAAAACAAGCCATCGCACCATAGAAAGTTGTTCTCACCCCGTTGGCGGATCTTTTTACCTGATTTACGTGTTTCGTACGTTTGTTTTTTATGTCCTTATTTCATGCGAATTTTTTCGTTGTGGATTCGTCCCAGCTTTCCTGACTTTTATGGAAGCAAAGTGATGAAGAAGCCCTCACGCAGCTTAACCAATGTGCAGACTACTGTACAATCTCTACGTCCTGAACAGGTAGTCTGAACACTGGGGAAGCGGAGCAGGAACGACAGCAGGAATTTCCGGGGAAAAACCTGGACACAAAAGGAACAAACACGGACGTCAACGTGATGCGCCAAAAACGTCTCGAAAAGATGAACACGCAAGTCGATTACGACCACGCACAGTTTACTAGCAGTGACCGACAACTCCCAAGAACCTCAAGAAGTAGAGCTTTGCTACACTAGACATGGATTATATTATTCTAACATAATAGTTTGAATTATTCTAAGACGACTTGAAAAATTTACATGCAAATCGATTATCACCATGCAGAGTTTGAGTTTACTAGCACTGATTGACAACTCTCAAGAACCTTAACAAGTCAACTTTACTGTGGTCCGTTGCTGGACTTGTAGATGGAGACCCAGAGGAAGAAGGTTCTAGAAGGGGAGGAAAAAAAATACCTCCAGGTCCAGGCCTCAGTCGTCCTGATCATCCTCCTCTTCATCCGTGCGCTCGTCTCTGCGTCTCCTCTGGCTGCGAGATGCCAAAGAGCGGCGGGTGAGTGAGTGAGTGGGGGAGGAGGAAGAAGAGGAGGGTCTGCGGGGGTCTGATGGTGGTACGAGCAGACAAAGAATGTGGGTGGCAAAAAGTTGGACTTCGTGGCCTTTTCACCTTCATCGCCTTATGAATCCCTCACAGGTCAGAGAGAGAAGCCCAGAGTGATAATCTAGCAAGCGCCGTGCTCCGCACACACTCTCGCTTACGTCGTGCCTCGTTAAACTCAATGGTTTTTCAGAACCGACGTGGCAAACTTTCGTCTGGATGGGATGAAAAAAGACAGAGAGAGAGAGAGAGAGCGCAAAAGGGGCGGAGTGTTCCCCCAGTTTCCCCCGCCTTAGGTTTATATTTCTTTTCTTGTTAAACAGGAAGTGAGGGGTCAGAGGTCAAGAAAAAAAAGTAAGACCAGCAAAGCTGGTACTGATGAAGAGCTGTCAGACTCAACATTTGCTCTGTGATGTATTTCTGACATCTGTGACTGTTTATACGCGCGCTCGTGTGTGTGTGTGTGTGTGTGTGTGTGTGTGTGTGTGGGTGGTGGTGCGTACTGAGTTTCTTGGCATGGAAGTGGAATTGTAATATCTCCAGATGTGTAGTCCTGTGGTCTGTAGCTCTTTTCATGCAGCCATTTTTTTTAAAGCTCACTTCCTTTCCTCGTTCTGGATAAAGGGCTCTTTATACTCGCCCGCAGCCCCCCGACCATCACACATATGCTCGCTCTCTGCTGGAGAGCATTAGGGTGCTGGAACAAAGGTCTGGTGAGGTGGTCCTCGTCGAGCCTGACCACAGAATGTTCTCCGGGATGGGATGCTGACCCGTAAACAGCCGCAATTAATCATCCTCACGCCGTTTCATATGTCCCCGGGGGTCCGCCGGAATCTCCACTTACATTGCTTTTCATGGACATTGATCTCTCCGACGGACAGTTTGGATGGAGGATTTATTGTCACAGGACGAGGCCGTTTGCACAGTCAGCAGATCCCAACTCGTAGCGGCGGACGCTTCTGGCTTCAGTATCAGGTCATTCCTATTGACGGGCTCCTAGGGAAATGTTTCAAAGCAAGCAAAAGTCAAATGGCTCACGTCTGCAGGCCAGACTGCAAACCTGGTTCCTCCAGTGTATAAAGCATTTACGCTTTATACAAGCACCTTCTTTTTTTCCCAAATTTTGATAATCAACACCTTCCTCACACACACCGGGACCAGTCTTTAAAAAAAAAAGAATTTGCAGTCTTTAACATTTACAGAATTAAGTACACAATGTCAACATTGACAGTATTGCAAACACTTAACTAAAACATGGAATAAATATATAAAAAAAATCTCTAATCACACTACAGAAATTTAAAATACTACAGCACCCCTATGAAAACACAAACTGAAACTATAATCTGACGCAACGTAAAACATATTGAAACGCACATGAAATAATTGGGAATTATATTTTAGGTATTACAGAATATGTATTGTTTTATTGGCCATTTAAATATGTTTTAAACATATAAGTGTGTGTGTGTGTGTGTGTGTATGTGTGTATATAATCTAATATTACCCTAACCCTTTTTAAATATATTTACATATAAAGTGTTCAATTTTCTATTCGGTTGAACATATTTGAATACAATGGAAATATTGTTCATATATTTCAATCTTTCTGTCGTCTTTAGGCTTTATATGAAAGTGCTTTAACAGTATATGCATGTATATGTTAAAAACATTTAAAAATGTCCCATATTTTTAATTTATGCATTTTGAAAAAATATATTTAACAATGTTTCACGTATATATGAAATATATGATAACAAATATATATGAAAAAAAAAACAAGAAAATGAACAAATGACTTGAAATTATTTGTTCACTTTACCGTTCCAGAACTAAATATCCAAATCAGTTTAAAGAATCAAACTTCCTGTGTCTAGCTGACTACAGTGAAAAGGATCATGGGATGAGCTGAGGTTTCTGGAAGGTGGAGTTCCCATTACTAGAATTCAATTTTTTTTAAATCTATCTTTCAAATAAAAAGACATTGAATTAGTGCAAGTCTCAAATAGTTTTTTCTGGGGGGAATTTTTATTTTGTAAATTTAAAAATCGTTTAGATTTGATAGATTAGATTGATAGATTAGATAGATTAGATGGATTAGATAGATTAGATTGATAGATTAGATAGATTCATAGATTAGATTGTAAATCTAATTGGAGTTTATTTTTGAGGTGGTAAATATGGCCACAACATGGACCATAGTGAATTTTTTGCCATGCTTTTAACCCATCCAAGTGAAGTACACATACACACACCCGGAGCAGTGTGTCCACAAATCGCTTTTTCCACCACAGTATGACAGATTGTAGTTTTTATACGCTGCTTCAAAGTAGCTGCACAATAGGAAGCACAAGTACTTTAACAGAGTAACAGACTTTCCCTTTGTAGCGGAGACTGAAGTTTGTTAACGTCGCTTTTTTTCAGATCTGGGTTTTTATTTTTTTGAGAAAACGTGATCTGCTTTCATTTCCCACTGATTCGCGGTGTGTTTGACTGCCGGCCTTTACAGACGTGTGTGAGCGACGCAGGAGCAGTTTGAGCCTGAAAGCAGGCGACATCTATTGCTTTCATAGCTTCTTCAATTATATTTTATGCCTATAGTCTATTGTTTAAGTAGGATAAGACCATTAAATGCACAATTTATGTCCATTGTAAAAAAATAACGGAGATATCTGTCAGTCAGTACCTGACTATGGGATATCGGATGGCTAGCCATTCGCGTTCACTCTTAACAACCGGCCAATGAACGGTCAAGTTCAGTGGCTGCATGAATTTGCATGCCACCTTTGACCTGTATCAGCTGGTATAAAAGGCAGGTGCGTGCTACATGCAGTACCTGTCTGTTCAACCGAACTCGATAAGGCTCTTCGTTGGAACTTGCAGTACTCCAGGCTGGCTTCTCTCTTCCGAAAAGATCCGGAAGCAGTTGAAACTCCCTGTTACGTCGGCGAGAGTTTTATCTGAGAGCTCCTAAACCAGGGGTGTCAAACTCATTTGGCATAGCGGGCCACATAAGACCTAAGGAGATGTCAGGCAGGCCGGAGCATTAAAATTATACCATACTCTGCATTAAATATCAAAAATATCATGTATCCTTTGTTTTGGTGTAAAGAAGCACAAGAACATAAGGAACATATTGAATTTTAATGAACTATGCTTTTACAAAACATTCCAAGAACTACCTCATAATTCCTTACAAATTATGAGGTAGTTTTACCTTTATCATTCACATTTAGGCATTGCAACTTATCCCACTGATTGTACAAAGGCGTTCAACTTAAATTGGTAATGAAAAATATAGTATTGCACTTGAGGCTTTTAAAGAAAAGATTTGTAAACCACTTATATAAAATATACCGTATTTACTCGCTTATAAG
>SOMO01000036.1:187633-204935 GCA_028128575.1 Paedocypris carbunculus | reverse complement strand
TTTTTTTTTTTTTTTTTTTCCCACTTTCAAATAATTCGGCGGGCCTGATCAAACCTCCTTGCGGGCCGGTTCCGGCCCGCGGGCCGTATCTTTGACACCCCTGATAGATACGTTCTCTTTCTACGAAACCCGTTTTTTAGATAGCGGCTGCCGGCGGGCGGGCACGGTTGCGTTTCCTTTGTCTAGGTGGGCAACGGGAAACGCGCGCCCGCGCAGAGCGCCGTTTGTAAACAAACAATGGCGGCGCCGCGTAGTGATCTCCGCAGATCGTAACCCTAACCCTAACCCTAACCCTAACCCTTGCGATCCTGATGTGTACGAAGTGGAGGGAGCAGAGCTGGGAGTATGGTTGAGCTCCGACGATCGAGCTACCACTGTCAAAGTCCATCCACAGGTGGACACAGAAGTGGGGCTACCACCTCTAGTGTTAGCCAACTTGACTGTAAAATACAGGTGCACCCACACTCACACGCCCTCCACTCCTACCGACGAACAGAGGCCTCCTCTGTTCCCTCGCGGGTCGAGTCATCTGCTAACACCGGATACTCCCTGCGCGGTAGAAGACCGGAACTCCAAAGGGCTCTGGCCCGACGGAGATCCAGGTCGGGGGTCACACTCTCTTCTGTGGCGGGGGAAAGAGACCCCCCTCCCACCAGGTCAGTCGAGATGCAGCCTCTGGCTGGCACCTCCCGTCCTGGTGAGAGGCCAGTTTTCAGGCGGCCTCGGCAGCCTGTAAGCTCAGACGGGATGCAGAACTTTCTCGCCTCACGGCTAGGAGTCACCTGCCCCAAGTTCTCCCGAGGGGAGACTCCCGTCAGAGCGCCGGCCTCCCCAGACCCCGGTCTCGGGTACCCCACGGATTCGTTGAATGAATGCGCCCTCCCTCGTCCGTCCCCCTGGGTGATCCGAACTGTGAGACTTGGCTACGCACTGCAGTTCGCCCGCCGGCCTCCGGTGTTCCGAGGCGTTCTCACCACTCATATGGGAGCAAGAGACGCACTCGTATTAAGGGCAGAGGTCTCCTCGCTGCTAGCGAAGGGTGCCATCGAGATGGTGCCCCCAGCCAAGACGAGGAGCGGGCTTTACCACCCGTACTTCGTGGTCCCCAAGAAGACCGGTGGTATGCGGGCCATGTTGGATCTGAGGTCCCTGGTTACCTTCGCAGGTTCTCGTTCAGGATGTTGACTCAGAGGAACATTCTGAGGGCAGTTTAGTCCCAGGATTGGTTCGCCGCTATCGACCTTCTAGACGCGTACTTTCATGTCTCGATTGCCCCGGCACAAGCCCTTTGCGCTTTGCTTTCGAGGGCCGAGCGTATCCGTACAAGGTCCTGCCCTTCGGCCTCTCTCTGTCGCCGTGAGTCTTTACGAGGATAGCGCAAGCTGCCCTCTCTTCCCTGAGAGTGCGCGGCTTCAGGATCCTGAACTACCTGGACGATTGGCTTCTGTTAGCCAGATCGCGGAGTCAGTTGATCGCCCAGAGTTATGCAGTGCTCAGGCACTTAGGCCGGCGAGGGCGTTCTCTGCAGATCCTCAGTGCCTGACCTTTGGCCTTGGAGACTCGCACCTAGTGATGAGACCCATGCCTGGTTACGTGCCCAAAGTGCCCACTACCCCCTTTAGGGACCAGGTAGTGGCGTTGTAGGCCCTCCCCGCTGGGGAGCAAGACCTGGCCAGTCACCTACTGTGCCCAGTGCGCACTATACGCACCTACTTACGGCGCACAGAGAGCTTCAGAAGCTCGCAACAGCTCTTTGTCTGCTATGGCGGTCGGCAGAAAGGGAATGCCGTCACCAAGCAGAGACTTTCGCATTGAATCGTTGACGCGATTAAGTTTGCGTATCACGTCCGTAAGTTGCCTTGCCTGCTGAACATGAGAGCACACTCTACCAGGAGCATGGTTTCATCGATCGCAGCGGCAATAGGAGTCTCTCTAGCAGACATATGCAGAGCTGACGGCTGGGCTACACCCAACACCTTTATTCGGTTCTAAAAAACTGGATAAGGCGACGGTATCCACGCATGTACTTCTGCAGTGGAGGGCAATACCGACACGGTGTAGGCCTGCAGAAGCCAACCCCAGCCTATGGGGCCAGCCTCCTATTTTAGTGTTCCTCTACCCTCTAGCTAGGCTATGAACACGCCTAGTCTGCTGAGCACACTATGGGTTACGGCCAACGGAGGGCCGAGACCCCTGGAGCGGGGTGTTTCCCCGGATGGGCAATCAAGCGCAAGGGTGGGTTTCCTGGTGCCATCAAGTCCAGACTAGTGACCTAGTTCTGGCTGTGTTTTCTTCCTCAGGCGATACTCACCGAGTTATTACGCCTGTGTTTCCCGAAGGGATGAGGTCGAGTAGTAGGGCTACGCTCTTCTCCCTCTCCCGAGCCTACTCGGCTGTTCTCGACAGACAATGGGCTTCCTTCAAAGAGTGACGTTTGTGCGCCATCTCTACGCAACACTTCGCACTATGTGAGAGGTGTTCTCCTTCAACCCTGGTGAGGGTCCCCCACGCACGGGTCGAGAGCCAACACGTTCCTTGGTTGGCCCGGTGGAGGTGAGTGCTATTATCCTTCGGGCTAGGCCCACCTCTAGATGCTGTGGAAGATCCACTAAAGGTTCCTCGGCTAAGGCGCCGGAGGGGTCTTTTCGGTAGGATGCTGCCCTGGATGTGGCCTGTTGTATTATCCCATAGTCAGGTTCTGACTGACGTCGAAGTGACCTGACTATGAAAGGGAACGTCCATGGTTACTTGCGTAACCTCTGTTCCCTGAATAGGTCAAGGAACGAGACGTCACTTCCCGCAGCCACATTCAGGGTATGCCGCTGGAAGTCTGTGTTGGCCAGACCGGCTTCAATCAGCGAAAGGTACTGCATGTAGCACGTGCCTGCCTTTTATACCAGCTGGTACAGGTGAAAGGTGGCATGCAAATTCATGCAGCCATTGAACTTGACCGTTCATTGGCCGGTTGTTAAGAGTGAACGCGAATGGCTAGCCATACGATATCCCATAGTCAGTTACTGACTGATGTCTCGTTCCCTGACCTATTCAGGGAACAGAGGTTACGCAAGTCATCATAAACGTTTTGTTTAGTCAGAAAACAAAAGAAAAACACTTTTACAGAAGTGACACAATTACAGAGATCTTTGTTTCAACACTTTGCTATTTGAACATATTATAAAAACATTTTTTATCGGAACATTCTTTAAACCAATAACATTAAATACAAATTTACTTACTGTCATTTTTTTTATTGCAAATGCTTACTCTTTGGCATATTTTTTCCATTTTCAAGATTTCATCAAAATCACATTTGAAGACCAAATGACGAACAGGTCTTATTCTTCAAGCACGTCAGTAAACAAAAAAATATATATAGTAAACATATTTTTTTGTTAGTCAGTAGACTAGAGATCTTGTCTTCAACACTTTGATATTTTATCATATTATAAAAACAAATTTTTATTGGGACATTTTACATTCATAATTTACTTACTATAATGTTTATTTATTGCAAATGCTATATATATAAGACTAAAAGGTCTTTTATTCTTCAAGCACATCAGTAAACAAAAAATTCATTAGTTAATATTTTTTCATGTTTAGTCAGTAAACAAAAACAAAACACTTTTACAGAAGTAACACGGTTACTGCTATCTTTGTAACTTTATCATATTATAAAAACATGTTTTTTTATTGGGACATTCTTTGAATCAATAATATTAAATACACATTTACTTATATTTTTTAATGCAACAGCATATTTTTGGCACATTTTTTCCATTTTCAAGTTTTCACCAAAATCACATTTGTAGACCGCAACAAATGCTTTTTTTCTTCAAGCACGTCAGTAAACAAACAAAAAACGACAACACTTGTACAGAAGTAACACGGTTTCTGAGATCTTTGTTTCAACATTGATATTTTATCATATTATAAAAGCATTTTTTATCTAATTGACATGCAAAATGCATCCCGTTTTACGTAATTTCCGGACTTTGGACATGCCTGCGCTGGAAGAAAACGTTTTTCCATTTTTTCGGATTTTCTTTCCTTCATAATCCGTAAGGCTATGGAAAATTCCTCCGCAGAACATTACTTTGACATTTCAAGCTTTCAAGGAGAAGGAACCGCTGACACGCCGGGCTTATAGACTCGTGCAGGTTAACAAGAGGGGAAACAAGAAACACGTGGAAACAGCAAGATGGCTGACGAAGGAAAACACAAAGAAGTCTGGGTAATGTGAATCACGCTTTCCGCAGACAGGGAGGATGTAGTTGTGTGCGTGTGACTCCACCATTTCTCTTCAGACTTTACTCTGAAGAATGTTATTGCTGTATATTGGACAATGGAGGGAAACGATCATGGGTTACAGAGAAAAAAAAAACGGACAGAGGAAAATTGCGGGTCTATGAGTGTTTCATGGCTGATCAAAGGATGAAAGTAAAAATACTTTCTATCATTAAAAGTGCATTTGTAGACACTGTGTGTTTTAGGTGTGTCTGTGATATAACATTCTTTCAAGTGATTGTGTGTAGGTTGATTATTGTTTCACACTCGTCTTTTCTTCCTTGCCTACTCTCATCTTCCTACCAACCTTTCGTTTGTCATCTTCCATTTTGTAAAAGATAAAGAAAATGAATAAAGTACCATTCGTGCATAAATAACCGTAACTAAATAGCATTAGTTCTGCATCGTATCAAAGTCAATTACTCATATATTGAACTTAATGTCTGTATAGTATAAGTATAGCTACTATATTAGCAGTGTGAGTGCCGCGCTGTGATTGGTCTCCCACCAGGATGTGTCCCGCTTTCAGAATCAGAGTTGGTGTGATTGGCTCCAGCTCTGTTTGACCAGAAAATAAATCCAGTTCAGAAAATGATTTGAATATGAACAATTGGACATCATTTTTACAAGTGGAATTTATTAATATTGTTGTATAATTTGTTACACAATAAAAGTCCTTATTTGAAAAAAGATAAAAGTACTCTTTGTGCATCAATCACTGTAACGGAATAGCTATTTCTGCATCGTATCAAAGTAATTATTTATTCAACTTATTGTCTGTGGTATAAGTATAGCTATTATACTAGCAGTCGGAGTGCGTGTACTACTCTGTGATTGGTCTGTCGCCAGGATGTGTCCGCCTTCAGAATTAGAGTTGCTGTGATTGGCTCCAGCTCCGCTTGACCCAGAAAATAAAATCCAGTTCAGAAAATGCTTGGATGAATGGAATATAAACAACTGGACATCAGTTTTATAAGTGGGATTTCATTAATATTGTTGTATAATTTATAACTGTACGATAAAAGTCCATGTTTGAGTGTGTTTCAGACCAAAAGGCTGAATAAAAAAGTCCTGAAAATGTTGTGATTTATTTATTTATTTGTGTATTATTCATCTTCTTTATTTATCTTGCACACTTTTTTTCACACTTTAACTTTTTTTTTTTTACGCTGCCATCACCGGTTTTGTGTTGCTGCTGTAAAACACAGACATTCTCCTAGTGGGATAAATGTCATTCATTCACTAACTGTCCCTGCCGCCCTCTGCAGGAGAAAGAGAAGAAGTACATGCTGCCGCTGGACAACCTGAAGCTAAGGGACATCGAGAAGAGCTTCATGTCCAGCAAGCACGTGTTTGCCCTCTTCAACACGGAGCACAGGTGAGAGATCAGGCGGTAATTCCTGCGGTATTTACCGTCTTGGCGGAAGCAGGTTTATGACGCCTACAACAGCAAAAACTGTCAAAACTCAAAAGGCTCTTTATTTTCCCCACAAATGTATGATAGAGATTTGTAATGCAGAATGAATCAATCTGAGATGTTGTTAATACCAGAGGTGTAAAGTACTTGAGTAAATGAACTTTGTTACTTTCCTTGAGTATGATTTTTGCAACTTTTACTTGTTGTACTTGGTACATTTAGTGTCTGTATCTTTACTCCACAACATTAGAATGGACACTTACCATTACTCGTTACATTGTGATTGTGCGCAGCAAGCTGGCATTGATTTATATTGCGGTTCATTTCTTGGGGAAACGAGTGACTGGAAGTTATTTAACTCATGTCAATTAGAGGCGTCAATGTATTTTACTCATTTTAAATCATCGTATATTTACTAATCGGAATTTTATTTAACTTGATTTTTTTTTCTTTGCACATTTCAGTTTGACTGCGACTGACTTTTTTAATATACTTTGTTCTACCATTTTTAAAACATTGACCTGTTAAATTTCGTTTCTGTATTAGAAAACAAAACATAAATTATTTCCATAAATTCAGCACAGAATACAATACTGCTCCCTCTAGTGGCTGAGCCTGGAACTTATGGAGGACTGTTCTCGGTGCAGGTCATCCGTCTCAGCCGTCTCATCCGTCGACACCTGCAATCACTTAGCCTTGTGCTTAAAAGGAGATCGCTGGGACTGATGAGCTGTTGGTCAAACTCGTTATTAGACTGAGTGTATCTGTGTTCGTGTATGGAGTTTCCACACTCCGGTTCTGTATCATCATTCTTCAGTTTGGACATTAAAACCTTAGTTGATGAACTCTGCCGCCTTCAGTTTGTCCAGTTCGTAACAGTATCTGTACTTTTACTCAAGTATGGCTGAATGGTATTCATAACACCTCTGGTTAATACTCACTCATAATGCTATAATCTGTTTCTGGCTATTTTGTGGTGTGAAATATTTAAATAGATAGATGCTGTAATAAATAATGTTTTAGTAGAATTAGATTTCTCGTGTCTCAAGTGGCATAAACTATCAGAAGTTACAAATATCTTATTCTAGGCTCAGTTGATTTCAAACATATTCATTTTACACTCAACTTAATACTATCGGATTATCACAATGCTAAACCTTACAATGAATGACTGAATTTTGTTAATGAGCTTTAAAGACAGGACATGAACAAGTAAGTACTAGTGTCGTCACAATACTAGAAATTACAACTTCGATACGATACTTAAAGTATCGATCCTCGAAGAAAAACTGCAACAATGGTGCTTTTTAAAACAAGAAACCAAAACATAACACTGGAACATGAAAATGTGTCAAATTGGAGAATCTATAGACAATAAAATGCCAAAAAAACTTAGAGTTTCTAGAAAAGAGAAACGAAAAAATGTTGTCAATGTTTTGCTTTCATGTCTGCTACACAGATGATCAAATACATACTGTTTATTCAGCAATAAATATCACATGTTGTACCACATAAAATAAGTATGTGACAAATAAAATTAGAATTTTAATAAATTATTTCAATATTTTAATTTATTTTGATTTAAAAACAAAAACTATAGTGGAGTGATATTGTGATGTGTCTTCGCCTCATGGTCAGGCTGTTTTTAAAATCCTTAATTCCACCAGAAATGTAATTCTAAATGTAATCTGAGTGCTCGACAGTGTTTATATGTTTTAAAGTTCTATGTAACACAAGTCGACCATAACTTGAACACAAGTCTTTGGTTTCTGACGCTTCGCCAGAGCTATAACACACTTTCTACCAGGTTTTCATCGTAAACCTAGTTTCTGACAGTTTACGCGATGATCTCTCCATCACCAGCTCTGAGTTTACTCATCCTTCTCTCAGGAATGTGTATAAGGACTACCGGCAGCTGGAGCTGGCTTCCGACACCCAGGAGGAGGTGGACAGCTGGAAGGCTTCCTTTCTCCGCGCTGGTGTTTACCTGGAACGCACCGCTGTACGTCTCCTCCACACTTATGTATATCACTGATTCCTAACAGCATGGCTTCACCTGCTCTAACATCTACTGTTTAACACTTGCGGACCCGCTCCTCCACGTGTAGGATAAGGAGAAGGTGAGTGACGTATTAACCCTCCTGTTCTGTTCATTTCAGAGGAACATCAATATTGTTCACGGGTCAATTTGATCTTTTATTATGCATATAAATGTCAGAAACACAAAAGGTTCCCAAAATAGTGTGTGTGTGTGTGTGTGTGTGTGTGTGTATTATGCGGTGTCTCATTGTTGCAAAGAAACAAATAGTATTTGATTTTTCTGACTCTTTTTAGCTACAAACATGTAGCGGGCGTTACAAATATGTCAACTGAATTATTTGTTATTTATATATAGATTACACTAAGACAAGCAGGAGAAGTTTCAAAGTAAAAAAAATACTTTTATTTTCTTATTCTAGTATTTAAACTAATAATTTTAAAACTTTTAACATGGGTCAATTTGAACAAAAACATGTAGCGTGGTGTTACAAATATGTCAACTGAACCATTATATATTTTTATATGATGATTACACCAAATAATACTAAGTATTATAAATACTAACACGCTTATAAATACTAAGCCAAGCAGGAAACATTTAAAAGTGAAAAAATACTTTTAAGTTTGTCTTTTAACTTTGAAAACGGGTACATTTGACTCAAACATAATTGAAGGATTAAATGCACATTTGGACAGTTTTCTTTTTTTTTTTTTAATTATGGAACACAGATGAACAATGTACATTTTTCTTCTATAAAGACTATTTTCTTTTTCTCCATTTCCGCATAGCGACTTTGCGTTGGTCGCAAAAGAAAAGCGTTATATAAATAAACTTAAACTTGAAATGCCTGTTAACGGTTTGCCGTGTTAGAAGTGCTTTGTAACAAGTATCTTGGCTGTGGATCAGGTAGAAAGACGATGTTTGCAAAACAAACCACATTTAATAAAGAAAACTCAAACAAAACACCAATCAAAAGCATTGTAGACAAAAATTAGACTTGAACCTGACTTCAATAAGGCACCGATGACGACACAGAAACACTTAACTACACATGTGGAACAGATCACACTGACGATGAGACATAGATGAAGACAGGAAGCAAAGTCTCCTGGGACTTGTAGTTCCTGAGACAGTCCAATGTCATTTTCATGACTCTCCGCCAGGTGGAGCAGCGGAGCAGGACTGTTACACGCTTCCTCCGGGTCACTTTTTCTCTGTGTCTCCTCAGAGCGATGCTGGCGAAGACAACGGCTCCGACGGCTTCTCACACTCCATGGACCCTCAGCTGGAGAGGCAGGTGGAGACCATCCGCAACCTTGTGAATTCCTACATGGGGATCGTCAACAAGACGGTGCGGGACCTGATGCCCAAGACCATCATGCATCTCATGATCAACAATGTAAGCAACCGTTTGAATTTTCATATTTAGTGCTATCAAAAGTCTATGGTATCTGCGTGAATATGGCAACAAAGACAAGAACCGGGTACACAACATGACGGCGTGACGGAAGCTTTCAACATAAAAGTCTGCAAGTTTCAACATAAAAGTTCAGTCTGAATCCGTGACAAAAAAAGCTGTATTAATTGTATAGGACTTTATTGTTGTATTAAAATTTTGCTGTATGTAATTAATACAGAAATTAATTTCATAATTAAATGAAATTAAAGCATTTTATTACAATGCAACTAGATTAAAGTATACATGGGCACTATTAGGAATAAACTTGTGTTTCAGAGTGTAAAATGTGATGACTAGTGTTGTAATGGTAATAAAGTCAGACTTGAGAAGCTTGTCATCAATGATCGTTATAGTGAAGTCACAAAATAACATAATTTAAACACAGAACACGTGTCACGAATTCACCAATCAGCTTAATCAAAGCAGCTGCTTCTCAAAGTTCTTTGAGTCGTTTCATTGGCTGATGCGCAGGAGCGATGGACCACGTACCAACCAATAGGGTCAGAAAATGATACGTGTTTATACGTCTCATCCAACCTCAATCAAGTTTACCGTAACCAGATGGCGCCATTTTATCTGGATGGTTTTTTTTTTGGACTGATGACCACATGGGAATAAGACTAACAAAATGAAATGCCCATTTTTAAAATGTAAGGAGTTGAAAGCACATATATTTTCATAAAAGAATAATAAGAAGTAGAAGTAAAACGTAAGCGAATAAATAATTACTCAAGTAATGTATGCATAAGCCAATTTTGTTCTTATATAAAAAAAGTATTTTTACTTTGCTGCTTGACGCCCCTGTTCATATTACAATGGTACGTCGACTTATAAATGGCTCTACTAACGAAAGTTTTGACTACCACCGATTGGCTGTCTCCCAGCGTCTTCCTGGAATTCCAATGGCTGGAATTCCAATAGGACTGCACCGCGTTCTCAGTCTGACTTTATGTGTATAAAGTGTTTTTCGGCAGTGTTCTTTATTCATCGTTAAGTTTCTTGGATAACTTTCATTTGCCGCAAGACAGTAATATCAATGGCGAAAGAATGTCAATAGAAATCACTGTGTTCTCACTCTGGCACTTTTGTGTTTTTTTTTTTTTTTTTTAAAATAACTGTTATGTAACATGTTTTTTATTTGTTATTACCAAATTTTTTTATTTTATAATTTATAATAAAATATTGTCTGAATTTAGGGGGGCTTGGAACAGATTAGGGCAATTAGTAGTAGTAGTAGTTTATTGTCATTACAGCATTGGGGTACAACATTGTAACAAAATTACGAGAGAGGGCCGCAGCACATTCAGCGCGCCGCCACTATCTTCTTGGAAGAAAACAGAGCGAGAGCAGAGCATTTCAGACAAACAGTTGCAGACATACAGGGTTACATTTGACTACGTTACGCACAGGTCACGTGCGCTGGAAACCTTTTTCTTGATACACACGAGGAATTTGACAGAAAAGGCAGGTTGGGAGCAGGCGTGTGAGTGCACTTATCAGTATTTGTCAAATGTTGCAGTCAGTCTTCCAACAGACATAAGACTGTCAGAATGGCCTTGGAAGAGAAGCCCGAGCTGATCCTGCGTTCTCCAGCCGAAAGCAAAACCAGCAGAGCTTCGGAAAAAAAGACAATAGCCTTGAGCGATAGGTAGCAGAGCCGGAGAGAGTGAAAGACAAGAATTATAGTGTAAAATGTGTTTCTACTTACAAAATGTTCCACTTATGGAAACAAATTATGGCTTATGGAACAAATTCATTTAGTAAATAGAGGTACTGCTGTGGTTTCATTTAAGACACCGACCTCCACGGGTCCCCCCCCCCCCTGACGCCAGTCATTGATAATAGACTATTTTTAATACTTTGTGAGAGGAAACTGGAGACCCGGAGGAAACCCAAGCAAACATGCAGAGAACATGCAAACTCCGCCTTGCTCGTTCTCAAATTTTAATCTGATATTTTAACCTGGCCTTTCAATGACACTTGTTTATACCTTTCTTACTAACAATATGTGCAATAATTTTTTTTCGTTCTTTGTTTTTTTCATTCGCATTTTAATTTGTATATCAACAATGTGCAAGTCCGTTCATATTCTTTTTCTTTATTTATTGTTTATCATTGTGGCTGCTGCAAAAGGTAAATTTCTTATTGTTGGGACACATAAAAGTTTTCTTTTTTTTCTTTCTTTTTTGCTTTCTCCCCCTCCTCGTCTTTTTCCTCTTCCTCTTTTTCCTCCTCTTCTTCTTCTTTTTCTTCCTCTTCTTCTTTTTCCTCTTCTTCTTCTCCTACCCCCCCCCCGTCTTTTTCTTCTTCTTCTTCTTCCTCTTTTTCCTCCTCCTCTTCTTCTTTTTCTTCCTCTTCTTCTTCTCCTCTCCATCACCAGGCGAAGGAGTTCATCCACGCTGAGCTGCTAGCTAACCTGTACTCGTGCGGAGACCAGAACACCCTGATGGAGGAGTCTGCGGAGCAAGCTCAGCACCGCGAGGAAATGCTGCGCATGTACCACGCCCTGAGAGAAGCTCTGAACATTATCGGTGACATCAGCACCAGCACTGTGTCCACCTCCATGCCACCTCCGGTGGACGACTCCTGGCTGCAGGTGCAAGGAGGACCGTCAGGCCGCAGGTCAAAGTCACGCACACACACACACACACACACACACAAACGCTTCCATTATGTGTGGCATTTGTCATTTCAATGTTATGATAACAGCCTTTGCACATGTGATCCTCTTTTCATTTTATTTGTTATATTTATATAAGTCCTTCTTATCATTTGCACACAGACACTGACAATCAAGTTGTTGTCTAACAGCTGGTTTTCTGTTAGTACGGTGGTTTTGTTTTGTGAACACGTGACTTTCTCCACCAGCCAATGGTTTTCAACCCTTGCTCCCGTTAACTGGTTTATTTGTTGGCTTGTTATTGTGTTCAAGGTTGCAGTTTAGTCACAGGCCAAAGACAAACAGTGTTTCTCCGTTTTTGTTCTCTCTGGTTAACTAGTCATTTTGCGCTCTTTTCCTTTAACAAATGGAACGTTTGAACGCCAAAAACACCAAAAACAAACTAGTCTGTGTTTTTGTTGTCCTATCAAAACAAAACCAGTAACATGTGAGTCTCCTTATCTACTTTTAAAATAAAGTTTGTTAAAAAAATAACAAATCCCTGACTTTAAGTAGGATCAATGGATGAGTATATGGATGCTTGAAATTGTATAGAATATACACAATTGTAATTCAAAACAATACTATCTATATTTATAATGGTATTTATAACTGTATTTGTATGTGTAATTGGTTGGAGTATTAAAAAAAAAAAACTCAATCACTAAAACTTCACTGTAATTTTACTATAATTAATAACAACTCACTATAATCCCTGACTTCACTAACATTTCACAAAAATCACTATAAGTTCTCTAAATTTTCAATATAACTTCGTTATCGGACTTAGGACTCGGACTAAGAAAAGCTCTATATAAATGAACTTGAAATTGAACTTATCGCGTATGCGAACCTACATCAATGCCGTGACTCAGAACATTAGTCATCGTGGGTGTATCACCAAACAAATCAGAATATTTACGGATCAAACAAGTGACATCCTCACGTGCAGATTCAGATAAGTGCCTAACCCGGTTTCTCTGGAAGCTTGGACAGGCCCGCAGAGTTAACCAGTCGTGCAGATGCCAAGGTAGCTTTCGTCATTAAACCATCGCCTTCCAGCAAATAGGGATTCGGTCACAGAAGCAAGAGCAACAACAGAAGCATTCACATTAGGCTCACGTTTTAAGTAGTCCTTCAACATATTGACAAGGCAGACCCACAGCTTTCTTCAACGGTCAGGAGTGTCAATAACATAATTGGTATCACTTAATCTCTTCTTTACCTCATAAGGCCCCGAAAATTTGGCTTGTAAAGCCGAGCCAGGTACTTTACTTTACTTTACAGTCATTTGGCAGACGCTTTTATCCAAAGCGACTTACAAAAAGAGGAGCAAGTGAAGCAATTTGTCTACAATAGGCTACAGTAGATGTCAAAACAGGCTATATAAGGAAACTTACTAGAGAGAACTGCATGACAGCAACAAAAACAGTAAACACAAGACAAGAAACACAAGACAAATTATTATTTTTTTTTTTTATTTTTTTTTTTCTCTGTTAATCAGTGTTAAGGTGCTGGTGGAAGAGCTCAGTTTTTAGTGCTTTTTTAAATGTTGGGAAGGTTGCAGACTTTCTAAGAGGAATGGGTAGATTGTTCCACCAGACAGCCGCTGAACGAGAGAAGGTTTTGGAAGTAATGGAAGTAACACAAGAGAAGGTAATGGAAGTAACACAAGCGTGCGTCCTCAAACGTGCGATCAACTGCCTTAAGATCAAATCTGCTTTTCATGTTACTTTGTGTAAAATAGAGCAAACGTTTAGCAACGTCCCACATTTTATGTAATCGCTCCTGAAAATAACTAACATGGTCTAAAACATTGGTGGTACCATTGGTGGAGTGGGACAATCAGACAAGAGGATTTGCTCTTGCAGAATCTGCAAAGTTCCGCGGACCGAATGGCTAAAAACTAATTCCGAAGGACTGAAATCGAGGGAAGCTTGGGTTGTAGTCCTAATCGCGAATAAAACTAATGGAATTTCCACATCCAAATCTTTGCCGTTGCCACTGCAAAATGTCTTAAGCATGTGTTGCAACTGCAAATGTCTTGAGACTCTGACGCCCTGACTTTGTGGATGATAAGGGCTAGACACCTTATGCTTGATATTTAGTTCTGCCATCACTTTGGAAAAGACGCAAGACATAAAATGAGACCCTTGGTCTGACTGAATGCATCTAGGGATTCTAAAAGTAGTGCAAATTTAACTAGGGCTTTCACAATCACAGGCGCTTTCAAGGATCGCAGTGGAACTGCCTCTGGGTATCTGGTTGATGCAAACATCAAAGTCAACAAATACATATTTCCGGCTTTAGTTTTTGTAATGGATCAACACAATTGATAAGGATGCGTTCAAATTGTTCGCCCAGCACTGCTATTGGTTTCAGTGGGGCTGGAGGAATAACCTGGTTCGGTTTTCCTGACAACTGACAGAGATGACAGGATTTACAATATTGTGACACATCTGCTTTCTGGCAGGCCAAAAAAATGTTTCAACAAGTTATCGTAGGTTTTCCGAATGCCGACGTTCACCCGGTCTAGCAAATAGTATAACGTCTATTTGGGAGGCAGGCAGAATAGTCCCTTTCGATTGGTCAGATTTGGATGATGCAAACGCTTGACACGCCTTTTTAAAAAAAAAATGTATTGCAACTTCCGAGAAACAAGTATTGCGTACCCTATTATCGCAATAACGGTATTTTTGCTGTATATCGTGCATCCCTAACTCAAACCCTCCATTGCTGCTTACAGCTATATTTTATTTTAGTTATTTGTGTTACCAGCAGATCTCCAATGTCCAGCCCAACACCTCAACGCCGCGCCCCGCCCGGACCACCTCGTCCAGGAGGACGCACTGCCCCCGGGCCACCCGGCCCCGGAGTCCCTCAGGTACCATCCCGTCCTGGAGCTTCTCCTGACCCTTTCAGTGGCCCCCCGCCCAACGTTCCCTCTCGCCCCAACCGTGCCCCACCAGGTGTACCCAGGTGAGTAAAAGACTTGGGTAAACTAGTGTGACCGTCAGTTTAGCATACAGTAGCGTATGGAATCAGATTAGTGCCAGAAATATCAAACGTAAATTTCTAAGAAACGAACGAAAATGCTTTACATTTACGTTTCTCTTTTAATTTTTCCGCTCGCTATCTTCACGTTTTTGTTTGAAACTTTTTTTTTTGCTTCGGATTTTTCGTTCGTTTTTTTAATTTAATTTCTGGCCCAAGTTTCACGTGCTGGTGAGAATGATTGAAAAATTGTAAGTAGACAAATTGAAAAAAAATCCAACGTAAATGTGAAGCGTTTTCATTAGTTTCTTAGAAATTTACGTTTGATATTTTTTTGATCTGATTCCATAGTAGCGCAGTAGTAACTAATGTCTGGAGCAATGATCTACAAACGTCACTCCATTCACACCTTTACAGCCTGATCCTCGTTCCTCAACACGTAAAATACACACCAGAAACACTTTCTTTTTCAGTAGTTTCACTTTCTCGGTTTTTTCTCATTCCCTAAACTTGAGTGAGCTGTACATTTTTCACAAATTGTCGTTTTCTTTTCCCCTTTTGTCCTGAAACTCATCCTTGTCCATTTCCATTTCACCTGTGCGTGGAAAGAATCATCCATGCATCATCTTTGTGAGATCATTGTCTTAAACAGTCTGTATGTTTTTTTAATATGAATAAGTCAGCCGAAATAGAATTTTGCCCAAGTCGACCTTTGACCTCTGAGTGTGCGGCACGCTAAGCTTCTTCCACAATGCGGTTATTCTTTCAGAATCTCTATCACTGACCAGTGAGGAGTTACATCAATGGTATGTTTGACATGCATTGTCCTTCTGTGACCTTTTATTTTTTTTTCTCTCATTTGCACGATTCCACTTTTGGATGTTAACACACAAGCGTTTGACTTTGATTTGCTTTTAATTTGCGTTATGTTAAAACGTTACGTCTGTCATAAATGGCGGAATTTTGTGCACTAAACTTGCATGTTTCAAACTGATTCATGATTATATGCTTATATACACATACTACAAATTAGTCTCTGTACATTTGCTTTGATTTTTATGCTTTCTTTGTTGCAATATTTCTAATGATTTAATTAACTTCCAAGATGTAATGATATATAAATATTAGGGCTGTCACACAATTATTATTTTTTTTTAAACTAATTAATCGCACTTCCCTGACACATCACGATTAATCCGATTAATCGTAATTAAATGACTAAAGCTTGTAATATTAGATATTGAGGTGTAATATGTAAATTAATGTAAACTCAACACTAAATAAACAATTGTTCAAATACTGCAATATAATTTAGTATAATTTATGTTCAATTTGCAATATATTTTCTTTGTTTTTTTTAACCCTCCCAGGTTCGAGTCACTCTTTATTCAAGGTAAACACACAAAAAAATCAATTTTGGTCTTACATATGACTGTTATACATCAATTGAAAGTTTGAAGTACCCATTTTATTAGGTTACACTTTTACTACAAACAGAACGTTGTGTTTTTGTAAAAATAACAATAATAAAACTAATACGTGAAGCGTTTTTTGCCTTCTTTTTGTCGGAACTGTAACTTAGTAAATTCTTAGCACTCTAACATATATCCACATAAAGCTTAGAATGCTTTTAAATAAGTGTAAGTAAATACAGTGCTCTCTGTTTATCTAATCNTTAACTTTGACAGCCCTATATTAAATACAGCATTAAATATCTGTTGAATGCTGGAAATTCTTGAACAAATTGAATATAAAAAAGAAAAGCACAGAATCAAGGGTAAAACATCTCAACATGGAAAGAAACCAAAAAGAAAAAGCCTGAGCTGCAGACATCACCAAGCGAAAACCCACATCATAATGCCTCAAACATCCAAGCCAATTTTACAAATCTTCCACAAACACAACCTCTGCTCCTCCTCTAGTCTCCTTCATCTCAACAATCGCAAGCTCTCAAAGCTTCAGACAAATCTTCCATTAATCACACCTAGACTCTCCAATGGCTTCAATAGATGCGTTTGTCTTAAATTTTCGAGTCTGGACGTGTAAAGTGCAGCGTGCGTGAAGGGCGAATGCGAGCGCGGGGTCCGGGTTTAAAGGCATAAGTTCGAATGCCGACAGGTGGAGGGACAGGTAAATGGACGCGGCTTTTGACAGAAGACCATCTGCATCATTGAAATTGCACATCACAAATGTCAATCCACTGAAGAAACGGGGGAAAAGGAAAACTAATGGAGTCCTGACAGAGACTCTGACGGATCTTCAAGAGCTTGGGGGTCAAGGTCTGGTTAGTCTGCAATCAGCCTCGTGTGGAACCTTTATCTTCTGCACATCAACAACACGTGGTTTGGTTGAACAATAAATAAGTCAAGAAGAAGTTGAATCGGGAAGAACATCTCGGACATTGATACTTATTGCTTTAGATATTCAGATTTTGAATTGGGAAAA
>SOMO01000036.1:170263-187528 GCA_028128575.1 Paedocypris carbunculus | reverse complement strand
TCAGTAATGTTGCAACTGATTTGAAACTGGATGAGCGCTCAATTTATCGTCTGTGTCACGTGTGTTGGGCCGAAGCGTCTCTTCGTTCATCTGTTTTTGCGTCCATCAATCTCTCTCATCATCCAGCACGTTGTCTCCCCCACTCTCTGACGCTAACAGCATACGACCGCCACGTTGACATCACGCGCCCGCGGCCTTATCACGTGTTACACACACATACTCACATGCAGAAACACTGAGAATCAGACGAGCACAAACGTCATGCAATTATGTCAGCATTTATCCTATAAATGTAGGAATAGAATAGAATGCCTTAAATGTCATTGTATACTGTACAAGACAATAGTAAAAAATAGCTATTAGCAAATGTTGCTTTACATTAATTTGCTTGACTGTAACATAGCATTGACTTGTTTGTGATGTAAAGCGCTAAAAACAAAGAGAAAGAAGTTGATTTTTAGATTTCTCTTAGAATTTTATATTTTAGTTGGTTTATGAACCCGTCAAATTGTAATTTAATTTGCTGTTTTTTTTTTTTTAAAGTGAGAATGTGGTTCATTTACAAAAAAAAAACATTCTTTATTTTCTATTTCTGTATTTTCTCCACCATTATCATTGTCTTTACGAAACTTGACAGAATAATAGCAAAAATACAATTCTTAAAGCGTGTTAGCTAGGAACAGTAACACGTGTAGTTATTACCAGGTTATGCATTTGTAACACCGTATTACTGAACTTTTCCTGTTTAGGCGGCAACATATTTTATGAAATATGAAATAATTCATAATATTTCATATTTCTTAATATTTCTACCAGTTTATGCGTTTGTAAAGCCGTATTTCTGTACTTCTCCTGTTTAAGCGCCAACATATTTTATGAAACACGATAATTCAAAATATTTCATATTTCTTAATATTTCTACCAGGTTAAGCACTTATAAAGCCGTATTTCTGAACCTTTCCTGATTAAGAGCCAACATATTTTACGAAACACAATAATTCAGAATATTTCATATTTCTTAATGTTTCTAACAAGTTATGCGTAGTAAAGCCGTACCGTACCGTCTTCTGCCGCTTATCCGGGGCCGGGTCGTGGGGGCAACAGCCTCAGTTAGGAGGCCCAGATTTCCCTTGCCCCAGCTACGTCCTCCAGCTTCTCCAGAAGAACTCCGAGGCGTTCCCTGGCCAGCCGGGAGACATAGTCTCTCAGCGGTCCTGGTTCTGCCCCTGGGTCTTCTTCCGGCGGGACATGCCCGGAACACCTCAGCAGCAAGGCGTCCAAGGGGCATGCTTATCAGATGCCCGAACCACCTTATCTGGCCCCTCTCGACCCAAAGGAACAGCGGCTCTACTCTGAGCTCCTCTCGAATGGCCGAGCTCCTCACCCTATCTCTGAGTGAGAGCCCAGCTCCCTGCGGAGGAAGCTCATTTCCGCCGCTTGTTTCAGGGATCTTGTTCTTTCGGTCACTACCCACAACTGGTGGCCCTAGGTGAGGGTAGAAACGTAGATCGACTGGTAAATTGAGAACTTTGCTTTTTGGCTCAGATCACGTCCCGACGAAGCCAACAGGACCATGTTATCTGCAAAAAGGGTTAGGGTTCTCAAGGTCTCCAAACCGGATCCCCCCTCCGCCTCGACTGCGCCTAGAAATTCTGTCAATAAAAGTTATGAACAGAATGGTGACAAAGGGCAGCCTTGGCGGAGCCCAACTCTCACCGGAAATGGAAATGACTTGCTACCGGCAATACGAACCAAGCTCTGACACCGGTCATACAGAGACCGGAACAAGGGCTCCGTTACTCCATATTCCCAGAGCACCCCCCACAGGATCCCCGAGGGACACGGTCGAATGCCTTCTCCAAGTCCACAAAACACATGTACGTAGACTGGTTGGGCAAACTCCCATGATCCCTCCAGGATCCTGAAAAGGGTATAAAGCTGGTCCGTAGTTCTACGTCCGGGAGGGAGGTCACATTGCTCTTACTCAATCTGAGACTCGACAATCAGACGAACTCTCCTCTCCAGTACCCGCGAGTAGACTTTCCCAGGGAGGCTGAGGAGTGTGATCCCCCTGTAGTTGGAACACACCCTCCGGTCCCCCTTCTTGTAAAGAGGAACCACCACCCCAGTCTGCCAATCCAGACGCACTGTCCCCAATGACCACGCGGTGGTGTAAAGGCGTGTCAACCAGCACTATCCAGAACCTTAAGGACATCTGTGCGGATCTCATCTACCCCTGAGGCCCGGCCGCCGCGGAGCTTTTTAACTTCTTTGGCTACCTCGGCTCCAGAAATAGAAGCACCCATCCCCGATTCCAGAGGCTCTGCTTCCTCCTCGGAAGACGTGTTGGTGAGATTGAGGAGGTCTTCAAAGTACCCCCCCCACCGATCCACAACGTCTTGAGTTGAGGTCAGCCTCTACCGTAAACGTTGTTGATGGCACACTGCTTCCCCCTCCTCAGTTGCCGGATGGTGAACCAGATTTTCTTTGAAGCCGTCTGAAAGTCATTCTCCATGGTCTCGCCGAACTCCTCCCAAACCCGGGCCTTTGCCTCAGCGACCATCGAAGATGCGTTTTGCTTCGCCCACCAATACCTGTCAGCTGCCAGAAAGGCCCGGTAAGACTCCTTCTTCAACTTGATGGCATCCCTCACCACTGTTGTCCACCAGCGGGTTCGGGGATTTCCGCCCCGACAGACACCGATGACTTTGCGACCACAGCTCCGGCCTGCAGCTTCGACAATGGAGGTGCGGAACAGAGTCCATTCTGACTCAATGTCCCCCACCATAAGCCAGCCTATGTAGCCGAGGGTCAGACCGCCAGGGTCCCCGACCTCTTCCTTCAACCGACCCCTATGGCCCCTCCTGCAGGTGGTGCGTCCACTGGAGGGGTGACCCATGTTTGGGCTAGGCCCGGCCGAGCCCCATGAGTGAAAACTCGGCCACCAGGTGCTCGCTCTCGTGCCCCACCCCCGGGCCTAGCTCCAAAGCGGTGACCTGCGTCCGGGCAAGGGAAACGTGATCTTTATGTTGCCTTTTTGAGCCACGCTTCGTCTGGCACCCTCACCTAGGACCTGTTTGCCATGGGTGACCCTACCAGGGGCCCTGAGTCCGCCAACAACATAGCTCCTAGGATCACTGGGGCACGCAAATATATGCGTTAGTAAAGCCATATTACTGAACTTTTTCTGATCTGAAAAAATGAACATATTTTATGAAATACAATAAATAGGAATGTCAAAAAAAGGCAAAAACCCTGTGTAATCTGCGTTTCTAGTGGGTTTTTTTTGTGTTTTATTTTTAGTGTGTTTGTAGTTTCTTGAGTTTGCAGCTCATTTCCGCCTCTGGTTTGATTCCCCGTGTCTCCAGCCGTCCAAGCAAAGGAAGTCCTTCACACAGCGAGAGTCCTCATCCCTCCTTCGACTCTTAGGGCCAGTCGTCTTTCTTCCCGCTCTTCAACCATCACTTCCGGATTGCCGAGGCCTAACGGCGAGTGGTAGACACACAGATGACGGCGTCTTTATGTTGTTCTGTACAGTAATAATCACTATGTCGTCGACTTTTCCAGTCACTGCAATGTCAATTGTTCTTATCAGTCTGATAATGTTGCTGTGTGGTGTTTGGTTGCACATGAGACGATATACAGTAATACAGATATATGTTACATAACAGTTATTAGAGAAAAAAAGCATTAAAAATTAGTAGTGTGTCAAAGCAAAGAATAAGAATCTGTTTATTCACCTTCCGGGTGTCACTAACTTTACTTTACTGTACTTTAATATACTTAACTTTTTTTTTACTTTATTTTACTTTTACTTTACTTTACTTTTACTTTAATTTACTTAACTTTACTTTTACTTTAATTTACTTTACTTAGCTAAACATGCGTCTGCATGATATCACATGATATCCGTCATGGTATCACAACCCTGCCCTAACGCCTCAGAGTGAAAACAGAAAATAATCCCGTAATAAAAATAACGTTAATAATAAAAACCCCAGACCTTTGTACGTCCCCGTAAATACAACAAAAAAAGTGTTGTCCGTAGAAGCGACCGGTCAAACTTTAACCGTAGTGTATCATTAGAACGTGTGTTGTTCATTTAGTTCTAAAGACACAGATAAATATACTAAGTCGTCGGTAGGTAAAATTGTGAAATGATGTGAAACGAATGAACAACGGCGTCTTGAGAGAAGAAGTGTGAAGCAGATGGTTTGTGTATATTTGTTGGAGTCGTGCTTCTGTTGCCTTGTGCCATTATGTATGAATAATAAGTGACGTGACTGAAACGGAAATGCATCTTATTGGAAATGTGTATGGATTAAACGTGTGTATATCTACGTACATATCTAAAAGTTATATTTGTGTGTGTGTGTGTGTGTGTGTGAATCTAATGTGTATCTTGCTGTGTTTCTGATGCCATGAACTGGTCCAAGATTGTTATAGATGTGCGGATGATCTGTTTGCTGTGTTGCTGTTCAATGTGAAATTACAGGTATGCACAAAATATATAAATAATGTATAAAGAAAAATTCATCTTGATTTTTTTTTTTTTCAAGTTACTTTCTCGGGTTACCGCCTTTTTTTGTTATACGTGTGTGTGTGTGTGTGTGTGTGTGTGTGTGTGTCTGTGTAAGGTAAAATGCATCTTGATTGTTTTTTTTTTTTTCAAGTTACTTTCTCTGGTTACCGCCATTTTTTGTTATAAGTGTGTGTGTGCATGCGTGTGTGTGTGTGTGTTGCTTAACTATGTTTGTCAAGTGCTATGGACCCCTAAAAAAGTTCAAGCACAGTTTAAGAATATAATAACAGGAAGTCCCTCATTTAAATAATGACCAATAAATGGTCGTTGTAAGTTTTTTTTCGTTTTTTTCCCATATTTACCATACTAGGGGTCGCTGCCTCGCTGGCACATTATGTTAAAAAGTTCTCATTCTATAGTGAATCTATAGTGTTGTAAAGTGTCGTGCTGAGTGGGGGGAAACTTGGAACAGTATATTTGAGTTTATGTCAGACTCGCAAGTGGCCCATAAAAGAATGTAGAAAAATAGAACATACAAGAAGGGTGTAAAAAGAACTACAAAATAAAAATACAAGTGTCAGAAACCAAAAAGTTCCCCAAAACCATGTGTGCGTGTGTGTGTGTGTGTGTGTGTGTGTGTGTGTGTGTGTGTGTGGTAGTGGTGTATTATGTCTCATTGTTGCAAAGAAACAAATAGCATTTGATCTTTCTGTCTCTTTTGGCTTCCATTTGGTCTGAAGCATCAAATCCAATCCAAATCATTCAAACATTGTCTTTTAAGTTTTTTTCAAATAGACCGTCAAAAATGATTATTGTTTTAAAGGATTTGCAAAACTGCTTTTAATCAGAGCAAAACAATAAAATGTAAAAAGCTTTATTAGACATAACTGTCTAAAAAACTGATTTGCTTTGTTTTAAAGCAGATTTTTGCAGAAACCTAAATGCAGAACCGAATTTAGGTACTGTCCCTAGCGGCTGAATTATGACAGTATTCAGTCAAAGAACTATCATAGATTAAGATAACAATTATTTTAGTTGTAAATTGTTTAATCTCAAGCAAACGCGAAAAATGCAAGCAAGCAGCGTTTTCATTAGGAAAGAGCTCAGAAACAGAACAACAAACTCTTAGTAAAAAAAAACTGTAATCTATCTCTCTGTTTTGAACGAGCGCAAAGGCTTTTCTAACTTTCAAACATCGATCTGACACGCACCAGATGGATTGTACCACATTGTTAACTAGAGGAGGGGTGTCGAATGCTCGGAAAAGCGGTCTTTATGATGCCCGCGGGCTCATAAAAAAAAAAGCTTTCTAACTTTCGCCCGCTTAACGACGTCCTGCATATGGTTCCCGCGGGGCCCCACGCAGCCGTGTAGTTCGCGTATGCCTCCGACTGGCTCTGATTTGTCTTTGTGTAACCGGTTGTATCTGCGTTGTGTGATTTTTTTTGTTGGAAGAACAGGCGGACTCCAAATTTCCTCACGTGACTTTACTGCAATGATGAATAAAATAAAATAACTCCACGTGCTGGCACAGGCATTAAACACTGCATGCCAAACTCACTTCCACACTCACGGGGTTATAAAGATGGAACAACAGAAAATATACAAAATTACAACAAATGATAAATGAAAAGTACCTGCAATGATGAATAAAATAAAATAACTCCACGTGCTGCCACCGGCATTAAACACTGCACGCCAAACTCTTCGCATCCACATAAAAGACAATGACAATAAACAAAATACAATAAATAACACGGACAATTTAATTACAAATATTACAAACAATTCACATTAAATAGACTTAACAAGTATAAAAACCATATTAAAGACACGGATGGACAACAGATCACAGAAACACGACCTACCGCTTCCACACTCACGGGGTTATGAGGATGGAAGAGGAAACCACGCACGCGCGAGAGTTTTGGCGGGCAAACATTTAAAGTGACAGCACACTTGTATTGCTGAGACACCGTGTAATTCTATTAAGTACATTTCTATACTTGTTACATTTGTAATATAAATATGTAGTGTGGTGTTACAGATATGTGACCTTCATTGTTATATTTTTATATATGATGATTACACCAAATATGCCAAACGGAAGTTTCAATGTGAAAAAAATACTTTTAAGGATTTTTATAAATACTTTTAGGTATTTTTTAATAGGAGGGTTCAACATCTGTGTTTGTGTGTGTGTGTGTGCGTGCGTGTGGAAAGGTGACTATTTACGTCCAAGCGGAGAGACATTCTTGTTAAAGACATGGCAACTGTAACGTCTGTGAGTGACTTTTCTTCGGGTTTTCTGCACTTATATCCATCCGCGCGTGTAAACCCGACAGATTGTATTCAACTCCTTTATAAGAAAACAACAACAACATGTCTCTGAGTGAGATGAGATTTGTGAGCGCGCGTTTTAAATGCTGCTCTGTGATTGGACGTTCGGCGCAGCCCCAGAGCGTCGCGCAGCTGCGTGCAGACGCACACTTCTCTTCACTTCCTCCCCGCGGACGGGATTGGGGAGTTCCTAGAGTTTGAATATTTCTTGAGGAGCGGGGAAAATAAAAAAGGGAAACGGTACATTTTTACCGGAAGAAATGGAATATAACAGAAAAGACGCGCAGCGCTCTCGCGCAAGAGAAAGGTACGTTTTCTTTTGACTAACTGTTTGGCAGAACTAAGTCTCTTTGGAAACGCCGACAAACAATCCTTAATGTGAGGCACAAACACGCGAATTAAACAACATGTATATGCTTATAACAGTCGCGTTGTGTTGTCGATCGTGTTCGGATTGTGTTATAAGTCCAGGTGAGTTTTTTCCCCACGTGTTTTTAGAATATTGCAGTGCAGATTTTACAACGGAAGCTGTGTAAAGATGACGGAACAAGTTTTGCACTTTTTCTTGTGAGTTTACGTGGTGTTTATTTTTATCCCCAGTTTGTTATTAGGTCAGCTGATATAATACATTTTTGATATTACGGTTTACAGTTACGATACAATTACAGTTACGTTTTGACATGCACAATTTCGTGATGACGTAATTTAATAAAGCTTGTAAAGCTTCAGTCTGCATATTTCTCAAGATACGTAGATTTTGGGTTCCAACAAGTCTGTGCAGCCTCTGGGGTTACATTTTTCTGCAAGTGGTGAAACCTGTTACGTTTGAAATACAAGCGATAAATAAAAGTTAAATTAAGATATTTATATGTACAGAAACTCTAAAAATGTCTGAATATACAATTAGTAGTAAATATAAAGTCTATTTTGGGCGCTGACCTTCCTTTGAACAAAGCGCCTGGAGACCCGCTGGGCTGTCACATCATTTCCTAATGAACCGGAAACCTCAGAAATTAGGCACAAAGTCGGCCATTTTCTGGTAAAAGTCTACAGTGGAGTTTACAATAATGTACCTATTTCTCCTCCAAACCCTTAAGCTTAGTGAATTTATATTCTTTTTAAAATTTGCTTTGCTATTCATGCGTTTAGGAGTGTAATTTGTGCAATGAGTGTAAATGACGCGTCCTTTTTGTTTTGCTAAATTATCACTTATTTTTATTGATCTTTCGTGTCCTAGCAAAAGGGACGTCTTACCTAAACACTGTGGTCACAATTTCCCGTAAATAATACATTTAATTCCTTTCCTTTTAAATTTCTTTGCAAAGACTTGGGTCTCGCACTGCAGGCGACAAATCTTCCGTCCTATTCTCAGCCGTTTTTGCTATAACTGTAAAATGCGCTTCAACAATTGGACACCGCTTTAGGAAATTCTGTGACAGTACACAAACAAGGATATCAGGACTCAGGAAGTTAAAAGACATTCACTTTTGTATTCATTAAAACAAATGTTCATTTGTTTTTTGAACGCTGAGAATCAAACCCACAACCCATTGAGCCACAGAAAGGATAGTACATGAACACTCACGGCAAGAACAAATGCGTCTGGCTGTGTCTATAGGAAGAGGCTTTACGTGGAAACACTCAGACCACATGACTCGTCTCCACCCGAACGACTGCCAGCGAAGAAGATGATGTGTGGCAAAGGAGAAGTTGGAGCCATGAAGGAGCGAGGAAGGAGAACATCTGTGAAAGCCAAAAGACCACTGACCCAACGACTGCAGACTAGGTGTCTATCGAGTGCACATTTAGTTTCATTTGAATTTATAAATCCCTTCTTACGGTCGCAAAGCAGCTGTAGGAAATTACCAGAACAATATAGTATAAATCAACAATGACCCATCAAGTAGGTGATAACATCTATTGCTTTTACGTATAACAATAGAGCAGCTGGCAGCAATTGCAAGTCTTTTCACTTTTTGCGTTGTTGTTGAATCATTATTCGAATCGTATGTTTTTCCTTTAAGTTTATTATTATTTTTATTAGCTATAGAAATGTAGCTTAAGCTCATTTTTGTATAATGTTGCCGTCAATGGATTTGTTAATCGATGCAATCCTGCTTGAAGATCATTGATTTGTATGAACTACATTGTGATCAATCTATTATTGTATTAAATTATATATTCAAATAATTAAACCATATTTATAAATAAGTCTAAAAGCACCCAATACAAAAAAAATTGTGACCACGAAAATTGTGATTAATCCTTCTCAAATAAAATTATAATGCAACAAATTAAGTGTACAATTATTATATAATAAAAAATGTAACAATATTTAGTTTTTTAACCATTATATTTTTTATATGTGTTTTAGATTTAATATTTATTAAGTCTAAAGGCACCTAATACAAAAAAAACAAGGAATTAAAATTAAGATTTAAGAACATATTCTGTATTATGAGCATGTAGATTATAGAAAACCTTCTGTTCCAGGTACTTCAGGTAGTAAGTGCTAAAAACGAAAGGTTTTTATAGCGTGTGTACTTCTATATCACAAAATTACAGCATATAAAGTGCACAGAGATATGTAGTACATAGATACATAGTGGACCATGTGAACTTTTGATGCGCAAATGAATCACAACAGGATTTTTGCAGATTTTATACTATTTGTTTTGACGCTATTTTGTTTTGTTTTCTATTATTTACTTCTTTTTGATTCACCGTTGAAAGAAACGCTGAGGAGAAGTACAGAGAAGCTGTGCACACGTCTGCGTCTGTGCAAGTTAAAGTTGCTGCCGTTGTGAAAACCAACGTTCTGGATAAAAAGGAACCGGCAGTGAAGAAGAAGAGGAGGAAGATTCAGCTGTCCGGATTCAGAAGAAACGGTAGTAAATTTAGAATTTAGCTTTTATCACATATACAAATGACTACAGGTTATATTTCACACTTTTCATAATCTCACTAAATTAATGTCTTAGAGAGAGGTTTCTTTGTGCGGCCACCAGATGGTGCCAGCGAGGTGCTTTTCCTTTGAGAAATTGCTGCCTCTGCTGTGGTTTTTATTTCATCAAGGAATCGTTTTTTTCCCCCACATAATTTCATTGTACAAATAATTGCACATTAAAGACACGTTCACGCTTTTTGCTTGTTAAAAAGAGCTTTTTATATTTGTCAGTGTGTAATTGGTGACCTTTTACCTCTGATAACCTATGTAAAGGAAGCAATGAATTCATGAATGGATTTTGAAATTACACTTTCTATTTTCATTAATTGCATGCCAGGTGTTAAATATTGCCAGTCAAGTAAATCCACATAAAAATGACAATAATTGCCAATAGTGTAAATAAAAAAAATACAGCAACACAAATTTACAGTGAAGCTCTGGTAATAAACACACTTTCTATAAACAAAGACAAATCTGCCAGTAACTTGCAAAGAATGGTAGAATCCTTTTGGCTTCAAGTTCAACTCGACATCAATGTACTCCATTAAGATTAAATTCACTGTGTTCATTTTAGCTCTAAACGCCCCAAATCCTGCAGTTGCACTGCTGAACATAACATGGCATAACATAACATGTACAAAAAACATTATTTATTGAAAGTTTACAGTCAGAGAAGGACGTGCGGTTCTTTTTCTTCATGTCGCTGGTGAGACGTCATCTGAACGAGTTTTACCGCAGTAATTAGCTCATTGTTGCACAATAAAGCAGAAGAGATTCTAGTGCAAACGTGCATCGAAGATAATACGTTCAACTCGAGCTGAGATCCGGGACGGTCGCGCACAAGTCTTTTTGGCACTAATTTGGTCCTATACATTGTCAACAAATTCTCACGAGACGAGTAGCAAGGGATTTCGCTTAGATCTCGTACCTCGAGATCTCGTCACGCCACTTCCATTTATTGAACAATATTTTATTAATCTGACAATGTTTTTCTCTTCCTGCAAGAGTTGACTGCAGTGTGATTTGTGTTGGTGTAGAAGCGAGTTCTTTGTAGTACCCGTTGTCATTGTGTTGTTATTTTATGTGCTTGACTAAAGTGCTTGTTAAACGCGCCACATTTTGAGCCTCTGGACAATTTGCTGAGCATAATTTGCAGTCCGTATTTGTTTTTAGGTATTCCATCACTTTAATATACCTACGTACGTAGTTCCCCGCTGTTGACCTGTAGTCTTCTGTACATATCGAGCTGTGGGCGGGGCACTCAATGCCTGTGATTAACAGCTTACATGCCACTCAAACATAGACATTACTCGGACCATGGTATCGGTCCCCGGTATCCTGCAGACTTTTAACAAGTACCAGTACTTGTGGTAGAAAATGTGGTATCGAGGCTGATAACGGTATTGGTGCATTCCTACTTAAAACTCTGTTTTTTACTCTTCCGTCATGATGGCCTGCTATTAGATGGTGGCTCTGTATTTTTCAACTACAGTAGTTGGTCATAATTTTGTACTTTGTCGACTCATGGCACGTCTCCGGGCATCTGTGAACATCACTCACAGAGAAAGCGCTAATAGTGGAGCTACTTTATTAAATCACTGCTTTTAAAAACATACTGATTCATACTCCTCATAACACGAAGACTAGTGTTATGACCCTGCAGTTCAGCTCCCTCTAGTGGCTGAACTGAAGTACGTACATGGACTGCTCAAGACAGATCAGTCGTGTCAGCGACACTTGTAGCCTATTACCGTTGTGTTTAAGAGGTGATCGCTGAGACTGACAAGCCGTTGGTCAAACTTTCTCTGCGTGAGAAGCCACGTCTGTGTGGGTCACTTGTTTTTTGAGGCGTTTTCATCTTCAGTTGTTTGGATCTTCCTCAGTTTGCCATTAAACCCTCAGTTTTACGAACCCTGCTGCCTTCCTCTGCCGGCAATCGTAACAGCTAGAGACAGCATTAATTCACACACAGAGATCATAAATGGCAAGTTTTCCTTTCGACGAGGCCTGGGGTTGTGTGGTGTTTGGGTCCGGAGACTGCAGCACTCTTTACAGTAATACACTGTTATTATACACGTTATTATTATTATTAATTTATTATTACTCAATTAGTGTTGGGTGTAACGCGTTACAGTAATTATATTTTCCACTGAAAAAGTAGTGTAACTGAATACTGTTCATTTTTAGGTGATTTAGTTACAGTTGTAAACATGTACTTACATTACATTGTAGAAAATTGTTAAATTAGCTGAAAACCAATACCATATTAACGCAAATATAAGCATTCTGCGAATATAAGCATCTGATTTTTCAGGCACAACATAAAAATGTAAATAAAAATTGTTTCTGGCTAAAATACATTAATTTTCTCTTAAAAATATTATTTTTTCCTTTGTTTAACAAACCTAACTTGTGACTCGTATCACTTTAATGTTGTTTTACAACATTAACAATAATCTATTGTAGCGGTCGTAACTACACCTCCCGTTATGCTTTGCTACTCACTGGTTCCCATGAGCCTTTGCGCTAAAAGAGCATAGCTCGGTTTTTGTCAGACGTAAAAATTACAACGGTCACGTTTTTCTCTTGGCAGCAGACAGAGTGATTTGATTGTGTTTGACTCTGGTGTTCTTCGTTTTTAACCGTTTTCTGTTTGCTCTGAAGCATTTAGCGCGGCAATCTACTGGATACAATATGGTCTGTCTGTTCAAATATTAATGATTTTTTTCATTTTATCTTACTTCTTCCAGTGTTATTTTTTCCCTGTTAAGTGTCATGACGTTTCTAATGTTTCTTTATTTCTGTTTTTGAGCTAAAAAAAAACTCATATTCACGTCGGCTTCCGGATCCATTATTTAAAGAAATGAGAGTAAGAAAGTAATCACAATAATCGACCTGGAAAAAATGGAACTATCACAAGTTCTGAATTTCGATTTCGTTTTTTTTTTTTCAGATTAATTGGCTAACCCTAGTATTTTTCATGAAGTGTGGTTGAAAGTCTTCATATATGGGTTCTCTTAGCTGTGTGTGCTATTTAATATGAAAAATATATTAGATTTCTATCAAATATATATGCAACCGTATAGCTTGTTTAATGGCTGTAGATCAGCTCTGAAATCCTTTGGCGCAGTTCATGTCCGTGATCATGCTGTTTTATTTTTTTCTCCTGATCTTTTTTCACAAAGGCTGTGAAATATTTAACCACTAGAAAAGGAAGCAATCACTCAGTGTTTATTATCCAGTCGTGTCAATGATTTACTTTGAGAAGTGATTAAAGTCCTTTAACGTACACAAGGAAAGGTCAAATTTGACTTTTTGTGAACAATTATGTGTTTTTTTTTATTATTTAGTCTTAGGAAGAGTTTTCCTTTTCAGCAATGGGTAAAAATACACAACTGTTTTATTGATGCCACACAAATCAAGGCAGTTTCTCTTTTCACTTCTTTAATTATTTAATGACTTATTCTGAATAGAAGTTTTTTTTTTCTCAAGATGCAACTGGTCTCAGCTCAGCTCGGAGAATAAAGTTTTGCCGTTTTTCCAAGGCGTTTCTAATGCAGCGGATGGATGGACACACCTCACACACGCATACACACACACACACACACACACACACACACACACACACACACACACACACACACACACTCATTCGTTCGAACTCCCCAGTCAATCACTGTCTTTTGTCCATTCAAAATGAAAGGCGACCAACTGGTGCACGATTCTGAATAGTCGAACGATTCCAAATCTGAACAAATGCAGGAGAAAATCCAACAGTTCACGTAAGGCCTGGATTTATTTCAATCAGTTAAGTGGCTGTTTTATAATGAAATGGACGGCCAGACGGCATGGAGCGAGATAAAGCAATGGCACAGATTTTTTTTTCTTTTACAAACTCATGGTGAGTTGTTTACTGATCTGCCGAATGTGCCGTAAATGATCATACGAGTGCATCTGCGAGACAAGCGTCCACGAACGTGAACAGCATGTGCACGAATTTAAATGCTAAGCAAAAACCGGTCAGGTGGGCAGACTTTGTGTATGCCCGGGGGAAATTAGGGGCTGGACGCATTAGTGAAGTGGTGTATGAGTAGGATTTCAGTTTAGATGACCTGAGTAGTAGTAGTTAGCTTTGTGCAAAAAGAGTCCAGTGTGTTACCGCAGGCAAAGAGTAAAAAAAAATACAAACACGGGCATAATCAAAACGCCTGCTAAACGGGGATAATAATTCTCCCTCGTCTTGTATAAACAGAGAGCTTGAAATGGACCTGAGCTTGAAACAATTTACCGCTCTGCGCATGTGCGGAGTCTGACTGGAGAGCAAAGGATCTTGAGAAATGAAGTCCTGACCACTAGAATCGATGTTTTGTTATCTATTATTCAAGTAAACCAATATCAAAATGATACACAAGTTAGGTTTGTTAAATAAAGAAAAAATTGTATTTTTAAGAGAATATGAACAAAATTGTACCAGAAACTTTTGAATTTTTTTTTGTGCCTGAAAAATTGTATTTTCGCAGGGTGCGTATATTCTCATAAATATGGTACTCACATCTCTCAGCTTGAGATGCCGACATTTTCCCGCGTCTCTTGCGACATGGTGGAATTAGGTGAAGCAGATGAAGAATTGAGGGAGGACCACAACCCCATCCTAAGAGACACGGTTGGATTGGGGGGGGAAAAAAAAACAATAACTACTATACAAACTAATACAGTATTATTAATTTGTTAGAAACCGATTTACCGTCTGATTCTAAACAATGAATCAGGTCCTGAAGTTCTAGGTTGGGGTGAAGTCCTTTGCTCTGCTGAATAACTTTCTGCATAAATCTTGTTGGCCACTTAAAAACTGCCTTTTCACCAAAAATCCAGCTCTTTACAAATCTGCAAAACACACCGAAGCACAAATAACAACCAATGTATTAAAATAAAATCAAAATAGCATTATTATTATTATTATTATTATTATTATTATTAATAAATTGATCTTACCAGGCCTTTGATTGAAAAATTGGTATTCAGTGAACACATCACTGCATCTTCTTGGATTATGAACAACCTTTATGATGAATGATTCCTTTAGCATTAAGTTCTCTCACTTGTTTCAGTGGCAATGAACTGCAAAATGCAGAAACAATGGAATTTAAATAAAACATTTATTGTAAAACAGTGGTACTGAAAATTATTGACTGAGCATTTCAGAAGACTGTCACCTATTTTGCCCTCCATGAAATTCTAATAAATTTTTTTTATATTCACTTTTCCTTGCTGTAAACACGTTACACTCAAATAAGAAACATAAAATACAAGTTACCTGTTCTGTTCTGTCCTATCTGCAGTCAGAATATTGACATCTTTCTCCTGTTGAGAAGCTTTTGGTTCTGGTGTTCCACCAGGCTGTTTTTCTTTTTGAAGAATTGTTTTAACAATCTGCAAAGTTGCAAAGCACAATTAACCACCCAAACAACTTGAGAAACATTCTGAGAGTGTAATTGTCTAGTAAAATGTATGTGGTGCATTAAAATAATTTTTAACCTTAAGTGTGAACCTTATTACACGACACAAAATCTAAACCAAAACCAGGCCACGACTTTCTGCGATTCTTTTGAAACACGTGCAGGAGTAAAATCACCACTCTTCGCACACACAAACACACGCGCACACACACGCAAAACGACATACTATCTGACGAATAACTTTACCGTTTGAAATATCTGGCAACCGTATTAGGAAAACACCCAAACTCGGTTGCTTTAAAACTTCCTCGTCCTCATCTATTCCTGTGGCTGACATGTCATGATGAGCCTCAGGTGGACACGCTGACGCCGAACTTAACGAAGGCCATAAACGAAACATCACATTTAGCGGCTGTTTAAACGTCACCAAAATTGTCAGTTTTAGTATGTATTACAGAGAGAAAGAGAGAGAGACACCTACACTGCCACAATTACCAAAGTTAAAATAAGCCAAAGAAAATTACCTCAGATATCTCGCTGATTAGCAACATTGTTCAGAATTTACACCGCACACACAAACTCTGTAAGCGGTTGACCACGAAACTTTAGCTCGTTTTCAGATAATAGCCTGTGCCATTTTGAATTAATACACCATACAACAATTACGGCAAACACTGATTTACACACGGCGATTTAGCCGCTATAAGGCAGCGTCAGGTGTGAAATCTTGCCGCGAACGCGCTTACGAAACTCCCTCACGCCTCGTGGATTAATATAAACCACAAATGTAGATACCTTCATATAGGTTAAAAGTTAGTTAAAACATAAAAAAGTAAAAGGTAATGGAAGTCACTTACCAGTTATCTATCACTTCTCTAGTCTCTTGGAGATCCAGGTTTGGAATTTACAGCAACATGATATAAATTCTCGTCAAACAGCCCCCAGAATGCATTACGGTTTACAGAAACATGCTGTATTATTAGAAAAACAGTCTGCTGCTGTAAAATTTTGCTGTAATTTTTAGTGCAGTGGTGTGTGGTGACGCTGTGCGCGCGCTCGTTCTACTGGCAAAGCGAATTATCTATCAGATTCCGTTGACATTGATGGTGAAAGGAAAGTTTTCTTTCACCATTCTTTCACCAACGGACTTTTACCATTAAATACTGACCACTACATTTGAGACTTTCCTTCTCTCTATGACACCTGACCGCTATTTTTATTTGTTGATTACTTATGCTTCAGCGAGACAGTTAAAACTGTGAAAAGCGCCTTACAAATGCTCAGAACTTGAGCTTAATTTGCTCCTTTAAATTAATAAAGCTGGTAGACTTTGCAAATATGTCTGAGTGGGCAAAATATAATACAGGGTTCAGTTTTTCTGCATGTCCTAAAGGTAAGAACTGGAGTTATTTTGGCCCATCTTAAAACATGAAATCTTTTCGAATTCAGACATCTATTATGTTCCATAAAATAATATCATTCATACTTTTAAAATAACAAATAAAAAAATAGACAAAATCCTGCTTTTTCAGTCTTTTGTTTAGAAACACGGTATAGAGGAACTATTGTGGAAGCGTGTGTATGCGCGCTGATTCTATTGCATGTATACCCGCCCTTAGATCTGACTTTACTGCGCTGCTTGACGTCATTAAATTGCACGACAGCGTGCGATTGCATTGCTTATAGCGGTGTGCAATAATGTTACAGTAAATATAACAATTTGAAGTACCTAATTACTTATTTACTTATTGGGCGGGAAAACGGTGACTCTATCTGGCAACACTGATCGCGGTAGATATGTTCCAAGCCAGACCGCGATAGGTGAAAATCCGCATTTACGTATTTATTTAACACTTATTCAGACTTTTAAAACACTTTTTTTCACGTAGTATTCTTAATAAAGTAATGTTAACAAACATCTCAGTACAAAAATCACAGGAACAGATGTCTAGTAATAATGGCAAGTAAGAGCACAACATAAAACAACTAAAGATTAAGCA
>SOMO01000036.1:114488-143854 GCA_028128575.1 Paedocypris carbunculus | reverse complement strand
TTTTTTTATTTAAAAAAATATTTTTATGTTTAATAAAAAATAGCATTATTTAAATGATGTTATTATAATGAACTATTATTAAGTGGGTAGCACTTTATAATAACTACACCTTATTTAGCATTACCTAAGCATGAATACGAACTTTATTTATTGTTAACAAAGTATGAGTAAGGCATGACATATACTTAGTAACACATTTGTTAATGATGAACATCTAATGAATAAACTCATGAACAAAACAAGCAGCTTAGTCATTGTTAAATAATACTTAACAACGCATGAAAATATGTTCATCGTTAACAAATGTGTTACTTGTCATGTCTAATTCATACGTTGTTAATAATGAATAAAGTTCTTATTCATGCTTAGTTAATGCTAAATAAGGTGTAGTTATTATAGTTATTAAGTGCTACCATTAAGGGTTAAATGTATAAAATGCCTTATATTTAATTATATTTGACAGCTTTTTTATATATAACTTGAAAAGTACATACAGATAATGTAGTTGTTCTAAAAGTGTGTAAATCAACAAGCGTGTTGAAGTGTTTTGCTTGCGTTGCAGCCGCTGGACCTGTGCAGTCCAGAACGGGTCCTGATGCTGTCTGAGGAAATGATGCTGCACGACAGCAAGCGCTCGTCACTGAAGGTAAAACAGCTCACTCACTGTCGGTTATCTCTCTTAGTTTAACTCACATGCTTATGTTCCTACAAAAGTGCAAAATCTATCCGTCTGTCTGTCTAACGTCTGTTTGTCTGTCCCTCTCTCTTTCTCTGTGTGTCTCTCTGTATGTCTGTCTCTCTCTTTCTCTCATTACAGATTTATCTCTTCCTTTTTTCATCATTTTCTACTTATCTCTCACTCTTTCTTTCTATTTCTCTCTCCAACTCTCTCTCGGCTCTATATTTCATTCTGTCTTTCTCCCCCTTTCTTCTTTCTATCTCTTTTCTCTCTATCTCCATCTTCATTTATCTCACTCTTTTTCTGTCTTTTTCATCCACCCTCTCTATATATTTTTCTGACCTTTTTCTTTCCCTCGTCTTCTGTTATTCATCTATCTCTTTCGGTCTGTATCTCATCTCCAACGCTCTCTCTCCTTTCCCCCCCTTCTTTCTGTCTCTATTTCTAACTCTTTTATTAACAGTAGAAATCCTCTCACTTACTAGAAGAGTGTGAATTGATCGGTGATGCTTCCCGTGTTCTATTGATCCCGTCTGGCAGAAATGCAGACCCCTGTCAAAGCCTTGTGAGATCTGAATGACACAGAGATGTACGGTGTTAGTGTCTTTTTTCAAGAAAATTGATTTTTTTTTTTTTTTTTACTAAGACTTGCATTAGTTCTCATGATATCGCTTCAAAAGCTCACAGAGGTCTTAAACAGGACCCTGATGGGCTCCTGAGGTGGGGAACATTAGCTTTCCTCTGATCAGATTCTTCCAATATCAGTGGTGTAAAGTAATTAAGCAGATGGACTTTGTAGAAGAACAACGTAGCCAAATATACTCAAATAACAGAGTATCAAAAATTATTACCAATAGCAACTTTTTCTCTCTACTTTTCCCTATTAGTGATTAATCATATGTATCCTCTACTCCACCACGTTTGAATGGACACTTACAAGTCGCTGTCTTTTTCTACTGCGGTTAATTTCTCGGGCGAGCGATGCGATCTCGCCATCTGCATTATGCTGAAGGTGCCCGATGCTGTTTATCAGCTCAATCACGTCAATTTGTGTTTGCCCTTTTTTGCACAATAGAGTTTGACGGACACTGACTTTTTCACCTATTTTGTTCTGCTATTTTGAAACATTGAGGTGTTAAATTTAACTTATTCCGTAGGAAATAAAATCTCTTAAATAGAGTTTTTTGTTTTTCACATTTTGTGGTGTTTTTTGAGCCTAAAATCAGTACGTGTAAAATACTATTGGATACTTCACAACTTTTACTCAAGTCTTCTTGGTGACTTGTAATGGAGTAATTTTTACAGTAAGGCATCTCTACATTTACTCAAGTATAGTTTCACGTAGTATTTACTCCTTAAAATACTTACAATGGGATGCTTCACAACTTGTACTCAACTAATCTTGGAATTGGAGACTTGTAAGGGAGTTATTTTTACGGTAAGGCATTTCTACATTTACTCAAGCATAGTTTCCACATTCTCTTTACTTCTTAAATAACTTAAAAATGGATACTTCACAACTTTTACTCAAGTCTACAGACTTTGTTTCTCTAGCGATTCCCATGCAAGGGTCCGTCACATCCTTTGTGCTCGCCCGCCGTGTGTGTGCCCGCCGACCGCGGCTCTGCTCGGAGACCTTTTGAGTAATGCAATCAGATCCCAGTGTTTGAGCTGTACATCACCAGCAGGCCGTGATTTACATCGGCTGCTTTTATTAAATCGTCTGAGCTCTGAGGCCGAGCAGGGTCAGCCCAGGTCGAGACGCTGACATCACACTCTCGGTTCCCCTGACAATCGCAGTTTGATTTGTTTTTTGTTTTTTTTTCTCTCGTTTTTTGGGCTGATTCTCTGTGTGTTTGGATTACATGGGCTCTGTCTCTCTCTCTCTCTCACTCTCTCTCTTTCTCACTCTGTCTCAGTCTCACAGATTAGATTATCACCATGTTTGTTTTCATACTGGTCACTCAATAAATCTTTTGTGTGTCAATTTTAATGGCACATTATCGCTGGATTCACAAAATGTGTTGTCTTTTTTAATTCAATACAATAGTTTATTTTTTTTCTTATTTTGCAAACGTGATCAATGGAAGTAAATCACAGATTATATTATAGCAAGAATATTTTTTTTATAACAGAATATCCATTATATTGTTTATCAATGTAATGAATTCAAATATTCTTGATGTTTGCAGAAGATAAAGAAAATACGAGAACTGTAGCACGGCCGACTTAAACTTCTTTAAGTGCTTTAACCCTCGAGAATAGATTATTCGCTTTGCGCAGATTTGAATAACTAAGCGCCGACTTTTAAGAAGCTTGTAGATTCGGCGCCTTTATCGACTCGTGTCTCTACGTTCTTAGCATCTTTGTGTTTGGACAGGCCAAGTTTTAAACGATGGAACTGGTGCGTCGTGTTTTCAGGTTTTTAAAGGCAATGCGTTTTGTGTCAGATAAAACTAAACCGACAAATGATGTCAAGTGACGGTGGATGTTCACATTGAGTTTCTTTATCATAATGAGAAAACAATACTTATGACACATCTCAATTCAAATCAAATTGTATTTGTCCACATATATATACATGCATGGTACGTAATGCAGTGAAATGCATTTTACATTGGGGGGGGGGGGTATTGTGATAGTGAAACATCAATGAATAGAAATGTAGAAAAGAACAATATAATAAGATAAAATACATAAAAAAAAATAAAATGAACTGAAAGTACAATACTATAAAATACAACAAGATGCAAAAAGATGTAAATTAAGATGATTCAAACGAAAAAATAAAATTACAATAGAAATACAATAAACTGTAAGGGGGGTAAAGTGATGTGTGAAGTGTCCAGAGAAAGTGACCAGAAAATGCAGAATTTATGCAAATATAATCACCCTTTTTCAAATTTTCAATGCTCAAAAACTTGGGGTGTGCTTATAATTGCCAACTTCAAATATGCGCGTAAATATACGCACCCATTTTCCTTATTTCAAGTCAGGAGCAATCACTAATAAATGAAAACACGTCGTCCTTTTACAGTGGCGCGTGTGCATCTTTAAATAATGCAGTAGGCAGACGTGCGTACAGTATAAGCTTTTATTGGCTCAATGACAGAAATAAACATTAGACATGCAGAGGCACTTAAAAGAGACAAAATAGCACTGGAAGAAGTAAGATTAAACTAAATGCAATCATTTATATTACACGTATATCACGTTACGGCTGGGAACGCCGATGGAGCTTTTTTTTTTTTTAAGAGATACAACAGGAATGTGGGATTGGGAGACAGATCATAGCGGTGAGCAGGCAGTGTGTGTAATCAGTGTTTTATGTTCGTGTTTGCGTTAGTACCCATAGCAGAAGCCTGGATGACCTTGAGAGGCGCCTCGGGCTGGCAATTCATTCTCAGGTAAAAGTAAAACGATATCAAAATGATAAAAGTCACAAGTTTGGTTTGTTAAATAAAGAAAAAACAGTATGTTTAAGAGAATATTAACGTAATTGAACCAGAAATGTAATACTTCCGGTTGAGCAGACGCTGGCGCGTTTTGGCTGCCGCTGCTCACCGACCTTTTCGGATATTTACCTGGACGCATATCACTGAGATACATGGGACATCTTAAAATGAGGGAAGATGAAACCTCCGCATGCGAAACCTCCCTTTGAGTAAAATATTAAGCTGATACTTTTACTTTCAAAAAAGTACTTTTTAACTGTAGTATTTAAACTTCTAATCAAGTAACGAATGTGGCTACTTTTGACAGCACTGCCCCCCACTTGTCTGCTATTCTGGTAAACAGCCTGGTGACCTCGCGCATGGACTATTGTAACTCCCTACTCTTCGGCCTTCCCAAGAAAACTCTTCATAAACTCCAGTTGGTACAGAACTCCGCTGCCCGCATTACTACCAAAACACCAACATCTGCCCACATCACCCCTGCCTTACACCAACTCCACTGGCTTTAAAATCCTTATCCTAACCTTCAAGGCCATCCACAATCTTGCCCCACAATACCTCTCCGATCTCATTCATGTTACCTCCTCCACCCGCTCCCTCAGATCTTCATCCTCCATCACCCTGTCTGTTCCTTGTGCCCGTCTGAGCACCATGGGGAGTCGAGCCTTCAGCCGCTTGGCTCCTGCTCTCTGGAACTCTCTTCCACCCCACATCCGCAACATTGGCACTCTACCCGTCTTCAAGACTCACCTTTTCAAACTGGCCTTTGGACTGTAAATCTCACCCTGGACTCTTAACCCTAACCTGTAACTTGGATATGTCGCTCAACTGAGTTGCTTGTGTCTCTATTTATTCTGTTCAGCGTCCTTGGGTGTCTTGAAAAGCGCTTAAAATAAAGTTTATTATTACTATTATTATTATAAACAAAAAGCTTTTTTTTTTCTTAGAATTTTCTTTTGTGCCTGAAAAACCAGGGGAAAGGAAAAAGGAAAGGAAAAGGAAAGTGAGGTGACGGCAATATGGCCACAAGGGACCATACTGAATTGGTGCTCTGCATTTAACCCATCCGTGAAAGTGCACATACACACAGTGAAGTGAACACACACAAACCCGGAGCAGTGGGCAGCCTAAGCCGTGGCGCCCGGGGGGCAAGTGGGGTTAAATGTCTTGCCTAAGGACACTTCGTTGCAGAACCAATGGTAGGGGGGATTAGAACCTGCAACCTCTCGGACACGAGTCCATGTCCCCTACCACTGGACCACAACTCCCCAGTGCTTATATTCACGTAAATCCGGAAAGTTAAAAAGTGACCAAGTGTCCAAGTTTAAAGTGACTCGTGTACAGACTGAGAAGTGATAAATTGTCAGTGTGACAGTGGATTAACATCTGTGGGATTAATAGTTGACTCTATTGCCCCCTATAGGCCACCGTGTTCATCTACAGCGACCTGATGCTGCTGACCAGGGAGGACGAGCCGGGCCGGTGTAATGTGCTGCAGAGTCCCCTGTATCTCCACCAGATCCAGCTGCAGGAAGGTTGACCTGGCTTTTAATTTTAAAGGGCTGTTTTGTCAAAAGGATGTGGATCTGTGTGTAATGGTTCAAGTCCAGTTTATGTATAAAGCGCTTTTTCTATGGAATCAGATCAGAGCCGTAAACTGAAACGAACAAAAGTGCAACGGGGTGCAAGCGAACAAAGAGATAAAATCAGGGGAGAATATAAGTAAAATACCAAAAAAAAAAAATATGAAGATGAAGAAAACAGATAAAAATGAAATAAAACACGGTAAAAATAAAGATAAAATATTAATAAAATGCAAGAAAAAAAACATGAAGCTGAAGAAAAAAGATAAAATTAAAATAAATTACAGTAAAATAAAGGTAAAATGTGAATAAAATACAAAAAAAGTAACACAAAAAAGTAAATATTTTTACTTAAGTGTTTTTGTACTTGTACTTCTGTATATTTTTGATAAGTAAAATACAATATACAAGTATACAAGTAAAATACAAGAGTAAAATAAAGAGAAAATGTGAGTAAAATACAAAAAAGTGACTCAAGTGATCCAGGTGAAGTGTTTAAAGTGTCCGTACAACCAGATTTTCAATGTAGTGCAGCAATCACTGTCCAATAAGAGACTCTTGTTGGATTAAAATGCGCGGCGTTTTAATCCTGGTTGTCGAAATCGATGATTAAACTAAACACTAGACATATCTCCTGCAGATTTCCATCAGTCACCTATCTTCCTATCATCTCGCTGATTAATTGTTTATGGTGAAAGGATGTGGACCTGTTCCACCCTGTATTATTGTGCTAGTAGCAACACTCAGGAAGGAGGCGTCAAGACTGTGGGAATATGAATGTGTGTTAGATACGAGTCCAGCTCAGCTCTGTCTCTGTCTGCTGGGAACAATGGTCACGTCTCCGGTGTGGCCCATTTTAGGCGGCGTAGTGTATTCGCCAGCTTCCTGCAGACAGAAATACAACCGCATGCAGAACAGAGGGCACGGCTGTCCATCGGCCCTCATCTCACGCTTCGCCCCTTGGTGTTTACCACCAACTGGGAGACATAAAAAAAGGTTGCAATTGAAAGGGGGTGGGGCCATGCGAGGGGGCGTGGCCATCTCAGCTCATTACCCGGTAATCCGGTGAGACGAGACGGACCAAGCCTCGTATTGTTTTTTGGTGTTTTAGGTTTTGTTTTCCTAGCCACTGTCGCGATTTAGCTTGCTCTTCTGGTCATAGCCAAAATTCTGAACACCGATGAACGATGGACATTTTTTTTTAATTGACCCTTTTTTCATAATTCTGAATACAGATGAGCAATGGACATTTTTTTTTTTTCGATTAAAGACTCCTTTTTTCCTAATTCCACATGGCAGCTGTGCTCTGGTCTGTTACTAAGAAAAGAGCTATATAAATAAACTTGAACTCGTCTTAGTCTCATACGAATGAAATAAACTATTTGTGTTTATTTTTACTTACACTTACATTTGTTTTCAGTTGACACAGAGAAGGCCAAACGCGCTTCACGTTTTATTTATTTATTTATTTATTCATTATTATTTATTTAGTTAGTTTATACAAAAAACACTTAAGAATGTAACCTAGAAAACAGGTACTTCAAACTTTCAGTTGATGTATAACACATACTGTATGTAAGACCAAAATGGACAGAGTATTTTAGTGTGTTGTACACTGATCTTGAAAAAAGTGCGACTCAACCTCGGTGGGTTAAAAAACTAAAATGTGTAAGAATTTATAAAGAACTAAAATAAATAAAGAAAACATATTGCCATTTGAACAAAAAGTCTGCTAAATTATATTACAGTATTTAAACGAGTGTAACACAAACATGTAGCGATCGTTACAAATATGTCAACTGAACCATTTTTTGGTTGTATGTAGGGTACACTAACAAGGATAAGCAGGAAAAGTGGCCAAAGTAGCAACATACTTTAATGCCAAGCAGGAGAAGTTTCAAAGTGGAAAAATACTTTAAAGTATTTTTTAAATACTTTCAAACTTTGAAAACTGGTCAATTTGACCCAAACATAATAGGAGGGTTTAGATATTAGTTTCTTCGTTTTTGTGGAGGAGCGTGTGGGTGTTAATGCTGTGTTAAGAAAGAGCCTCTTTAATCAAACAGGATGAGGAGATTCACACCTCTGTCTCTTTTTTTTTTTCTAGTTCCTGCCGACAAACTCCGGCTCTACGTTTCCTACTGGATGGAGGTGAGACCCTGCACCCACACACCATGTTAACCAGCGACAAGACAACAAACTCGAACAGGACGCAGATATTGTATGGAATCAGACGAGTGCCAAAAATATCAACCATAAATTTCTCAGAAGTGAACCAAAATGCTTCATGTTTACGTTTGTTTTTTTTTTTGTTTTGTTTTTTTGCATTATCTTGATGTTTTTGTTTGAAACTTTTTGTTTCTCTTCAGATTTTTTTTCGGACTTCTGGCACAAGCTTTACGTGGGGGCGGCCTTACTCTGATTGGCTGGTTACAATTGGCAGCTCCATGACTATGAAGTGTGGGAGGAGTTCAGCGAGTGTACATTGTCATTCACCACTGTTTGATATTAGTTTACAATAAACTGTGATTAAAATGTTATTTTTGCCCAATTTTGCTAAATTGTAGTGGTGTCAGATACTTCAGAATAATAATAATAACAATAATAATAATAATAGATATTTTTTTCAATTTTTTCTCATTTATTCATTATGTTATCAAACTGTGTTTGTGCAGAGAAGGTTCCGAAAAGCGTCTCACAAATAAAATGTATTATTATTGTTATTATTATTATTATTGTCATTAAAATTTAATAAAAGGGATAAATACTCCGATGATGAAGATGCTCCAATTCTGATTGTGTTTAAGTGCTGGCGAAACCCCTCACCCATTTCCTGGTCAAGCAGCTGCCAATCACATTCTCACCAGCCAATCAGAGTAAGCTCCACCCCCACGTGAAGCTTGTGCCAGAAGTGTGAACGAAAAAAAATCTGAGGTTTCAAACGGTAACGTAAAGACTGCTAGCGAAAAACAAAAAAACCAAAGGCAATTGCGAGCAAAAAATTAATTGTGAAGCATTTTTGTTAGTTTCTTAGAAATTCACACTGGACAATTTTTGGCACTGGTCTTATTCCGTAATATTGCACCGTCCTCTTCCTCCACACGGTGTTAACGAAAGATGGCAAGAGTCTGAATGATGGAGCATAAGCCATCATCCACCCGGCCATCTGCCCATCTCCCTGACAACACCTCACACACACACACACACACACACACACATACACATGTAGTATGATCGCGGGAGTGTGTGTGTGATTGCGTCCCCTGCATTAAAGCGGATTTCTGCTTTTTCGATTTCTCAATAAAGTGTCGTGCGATGAGTAATGCTGCTCTTTCTCTCGTCCATCATTAACAATGTCTTTGTGTATTTCCATAGACGACTGAGTGTCTGTTCAGCCTGGAAGCCTTTTCAGCCGAGCAGAAGAGGCGAGTCGTTCAGTGTCTGAGAAACAATATTGACCAGCAGCTCATCATGAGGGAGCGAGCAGGACCCCAGCAGGTAGACCGCCAAACACTGTTCAAATTTACACTAGAGTAAAAGTATGGGTTACCCTATTTGTCAAAATGACTCCTCTACAAGTTATACACACACACACACACACACACACACACAGGGCATCACATGGATGCATGTTAAAAAGTGATAGGAAGATTCAAGGCTCCGAACATTTCAGATTTATCTGATATTTGGGACAGCCACTTATTTGGACCAAATTATAAAGGACTGAAACAAATCTTGTTACAATTTTTTGTAGAGCCAAAGTTCTGCTCAGTTTGCCTTCATTTGCCAACTGCTTTCATTATTTCATCAATTTATATCAAGTCTTTTTCTGTAAAAAATGTGTAAGTTGTGCTAACTCATCATCATCGTCATCGTCATTTTTATTAGCAACTAAGTTTTATACTGCATTACTAATAAATATTAAATACTGTAATGATATGGATTATTACAATGTGTAGGATCTTTGTGTGTGTGTGTGTGTGTGTGTGTGTGTGTGTGTTCACTGGTTGCAAAGTGAGGAATCAGGAATTCTTTATTCATCCCATGTAAATTATCCGTTGTTTCAGAGCTCACAGCCTTTGATCGTTGAAAAACACTTAAACACTTAAAGATAAAAAATATCATTAAAAATGTGTGTGATCTGTACAGTTAAAGTAACCGTTGCGGAATCATAAGCCATGGTTTTAAACGCAGACCGTTTTGTGTATTCACAGGTGCTGGAACCTAAATCGGCGGAAGCGACGGGTCCAGGGTCATTGGTCCCTCACAGTGTTTCCGAGTCTTGCTCTCCATCCTGCCCCACAGCATCACCGCTCATGAGGAGGAGCAAGTGCAGCTCGCCCACTCATCCGCTCTCCTATCCAGATGTCCACGCTCAAACCGCTCCACCTTCTCCAGGCAGCGGCCAACGGCACTACCCGGAGACCTTCGGAAAGCGGAAGCCGGCCGAAGAACATCTGGAAAGACGGGAGCAGGGCGAGGGCGAGAGCGCCTCCGAGACCGTCAGCATCGGCGCCAGACCCACCTCATCATCATCCTCTTCCTCGCCTCTCATCTTTCACAACCTGTGCCTGGATCACTCGTTCAACGCGGATGTTAGGGGTATAACCCTTTAATTTATATACATGTATATAAACACTTTAATACAGTATAACACGTTTGTTTCGTTACAACTTGTAATGACAACACGAAGACATTGCTAATGGAACACAGAAAGCGTTGTAACAGGCTGAATTAACTTAGACTTAGATTTAGAGAGCTTTATTGTCATTGTCAGAACAATGAGATTCTGTTTGGCAACTCAGCACTAGCAGCAAAGGAAACAGTCAACAGGTAACAAATCAACATCACAACGTAATAACAGTATCGTGCTTCACAAAACAACATCACAACACATTGACGTAACAACAATAATGTGCAAACAGCAATACATAAACAGTAATGAATAAAGTGAAGTGAACAGTATACATGTGCAAATGGCAATTGTGAAGAACAGAGGCATTGAAATTGAGTGCAAAAGGCTAAGGTAGTGAATGCACACCGAGTGTGCTAAAATGTGCTGATGAGCATGGTGCTCATGTATTCAGGCATTTAATTGCCTGTGGATAAAAGCTGTTTTTCAGTCTGTTTGTCCTAGTTTTTATTAATCTGAATCTCCGTCCAGAGGGCAGAACAGAGAATAAGTGGTGTCCATGGTGTGTGTCATCGGTTGTGATGGACAGGGCCTTCTTGTGGAGACGGCTGTGATAAATGTCACTGAGGGAGGGAAGTGATGTGCCGATGACACGCTCGGCAGCCCTCAGAACCCGCTGGAGGTCTTTCTTGTTCTCCTCCAGGCAGCTGGAGAACCATACTGTGCAGCAGTAGGTCAGCAGGCTCTCAATTGCTGATCTATAGAAATTGACCAGTAGGTTCTGAGGGAGATTAGCGTGTTTCAGCTTCCTGAGAAAGTACAGTCTCTGTTGTGCTTTCCCCACCTGGTGTGAGACGTATGCAGTCCAGGTGAGGTCAGCTGTGATGTGTAGGCCAAGGAATTTGAAGCTCTCCACCCTCTCGACCTCTTCTCCGTGGATGCAGAGGGTTGAGTGCTCAGTTCGTTTGGACTTTCTGAAGTCCAGGATGATTTCTTTTGTTTTGGTGGTGTTTAAGTCCAGGTTGTTGCGTCTGCACCAGTTAGAGAAGTGTTGGATCTCCCTCCCTGTAGGCCGTCTTGTTGTTCTGTGAGATCAGTCCCACTATGGTGATGTCGTCCGCAAACTTCACAATGGAGTTGGTGGGGTGGACGGGAGAACAGTCTATTGTGAAGAGCGAGTAAAGAAGAGGGCTTAGAACGCATCCTTGTGGAGTGCCGGTGCTCAGGACGAGAGTGGATGTTGTGAGGACTCCCTTCCTGACGTGCTGGGGTCTGTTGCTCAGAAAGTCCAGTATCCAAGCACACAGCGATCCGTCCAAGCCCAGGGTCTGCAGCTTTGTGATGATGGGGTTAATGCAATCGGTCGGTAGTCATTAAGACAGCTCACTGCATTCTTCTTGGGGACTGGGATAATGGTGGCTGATTTCAGACAGGTGGGGACCGTGGCATGCTGAAGCGAGAGATTTAAGATGGTGGTGAACACTTCAGCTAGCTGGTCTGCACAGAACTTCAGAATCCTTCCTGTGACTCCATCCAGTCCAGATGCTTTCTTCTCATTGATTCTGCGCAGAGTAGATCTCACCTGAGATGTTTGGAGTTGTAGTGCGTCAGCACCGTCTGGTGATGGTGAGTTAGTCCTTGTTTCTGTGCTCATGTGGTCAAAACGAGCAAAGAAATTGTTCAGGGTGTCTGGCAGAGTGACATCGGTTGTATCTGTGGATGTGGCGCTGTTCTTGTAGCCAGTGAGGGTTTTGATCCCCCGCCACATGTTCCTGGAGCTGTTGTTTTTGAAGTGCTTCTCTATTTGCTGTTTGTATTGGTGCTTTACCTCCTTGATGCCCTTCCTCAAATTGCTGCGGGCGTCTCTGTAGGCCTCCAGGTCGTCAGATTTAAATGCTGCGTCTCGTGATTTTAGTAAAGACTTTACTTCACGGTTGAACCATGGTTTCTGGTTGGGGAATATCGTCTTTGTTCTTGTTTCTCTGACATTCTCCGCACAGAAGTTTATGTATGACAGAACAGATGATGTGTGGTTGTCCAGGTTTGTTCTATCAGTAAAGATTTCCCAATCTGTATTTTCAAAGCAGTCCTGCAGGGCTGATGTGGCTTCTGTGGTCCATAATTTGACAGCTTTTAATGTTGGTTTTTGCGTGCAGATGATGGGTTTGTACGCTGGAATCAGTGACAGGGAGGAGTGATCCGAGAGTCCCAGGGATGGCAGAGAGATGGCTTTGTACGCACCTTGTATGTTGCAGTAAACCGGATCCAGAGTGTTGTTTCCTCTTGTGGGAAAGTCCACATACTTATGAAATTTAGGAAGAACAGGCTTTAAATTGGCATGATTAAAGTCTCCGCCAGCTACGACTATACTGTCCGGTTGAGTCATGAGATGTTTGCAGATGGCTTGATGAAGCTTGTCCATGGCTAGCTTAGCATTAGCCTGCGGCGGTACATACACTGCTGTTATAAGTACTGACGAAAACTCGCGCGGGAGATGGAAAGGTCTGCATTGCAGCATCAGATATTCGATGTTTGTATCACAGTATTTGTCCCTAATCGTGGTGTTTGTGCACCAGATGTTGTTCGTGTAAATGTTCGTGTCAAAGTCCACCGCCTTTGTACTTACCGGACACTATTGTGCGATCCGCTCTGAAGATGGTATGGCCTGCTAGCTCGATAGCACAGTCCGGCGTATTATGATCCAGCCAGGTCTCTGTTATTATTAATGCACAATGCCCGGTACGATTCGATGTAATCCGCAGTTGCAGTTAGTCCGTTTTGTTGCTGAGCGATCTTGCGCTTGAAACAAAAAGACTCGGGATGGCCGGTTTGAACGGGTTAGCTTTTAGCTTAGCTTGCAGGCCGGCCCGCTTGCCCCGCTTTTGCTTCCTGTGTCGCCGTCGCCTCCTTTGTCTGATCGGGGGGATGATGAGTTCGCAGCTCCGGTGAGAGTGCCGTAGCTCCGGGGGAATGGAATCCCAGTTGTTGTAGCCCGAAGAAGAGCAATGGTTGTCAAAAATCTGTAACAGTTCTGACTTAGAGTACTGTATGTGCCCTTGACAGACGTAAACACAAAAAACGATAACATAGCTGCTAAGTGCGGAGCGCCGGGTCGCAGCGTCTATGTCATCTTGGTCACTACTATATAATTACTTGGTCACTAATTAATAGATTACACCCGCGACCGCGAGCAGCTCTGATGCCTGTGTACTGTGTCTTTAAGAGCGGCGACACTGACAAAGAGAACCGTAAAGACGCACACACAACGCTGTTTCTGCTTCTTTATAATTTCAAAAATATAATTTAGTCGTTTGTAAATGTTTGTTTCGCGCGACGTTCAGATTTAGACTTTCGTTACATCGCGAGAGGGAGAGCAATAGAGAAAGAAAGCTTTTTCTCTCACTCTCTTTTTGTCTGTCTGTCTTTGTCTGTCTCTGTCTATCTGTCTCTCTCTCTCTCTTTCTCTCTCTCTCTCTCCCTCTCTCTCTCTCAGTCTGTCTGTCTCTCTCATTTTTCAAATAAATGCCAGAGCTACTACTTTTAAAGGACATACTGTATTAAAAATGGCAGATGCTTATCCAGATTTCCCCCAGTGTCTAAGTTCTTTAAAGAAAAGTTACAATACAGATTTTGTGTACAACCACCCCCCACGCCCGCAATACCATGATATAATACCAATACCGCCGCTAAATATACACTAGACACACTAGAAAATATTATTATATGAATTTTCACTTGTATCGCACACCCCTAGCGGATGCCCTGACCTCGCCGTCCACCGACGACGAGGACGCTGACAGCGACGAGAGCTTCCTGAAGAGGAGAAGCCTGATGGAGTCTTCTCCGGCCATCGGGCAGCAGACGGGCAGCTTGAGCGTCCAGCGACGCACCTACAGCGAGGGCAGCCTGCTGCTAGAGCCACGTTCACCACGCTTCTCCTCTGACCGCGCCATAGACTGTCGAGAAGCCTCCCAGCGCTGGGCCGTCCCGTCACCGCAGACTTTGAGGAAAGAGCTGACCAAGAACGGCGGATCCGTCCACCACATCTGTCTGCTCTTCACCGGACAGAGGGCAAGTCAAAGTCTCTTCTGGCTGGAGATTGACCAAGCGTTCGCCGCTCTTACTCGCCGTGTCTTGTGGAATGTTCTACAGGTTTGCGGGAAGCCGAACTGCAAGTGCGACACGGGGAAACAGAAATCCAAGAACTTGTGAGTCTGAGCATTTTCTTCTATATCTAATAGAGTAATGTAATGATCTGTTAGACTACCTGAAACTAGAGCACATTTATGCTAATTTGACCAGTACTTGAACACTTGGTTCTTGATTTTCTCTTGAGTCTCTCTCTCTTTCTCTCTCTCTCTCTCTCTCTCTCTCTCACTAATAGTTGGATAATAATCATAATCCTAAGTGGCAGAAGGCAAATAAATAGAAATAATTCTTCCCTGACTTTAAAGTCAAATGTTAGACTGAAATTTATTTACATTAATTTACGTTATTTGTTCAGCTGCCTTACTCGTAAGCCATAGTTGTGCCACACATCGTAATTTCACACTGTAACTCCAAGACACATTTTCATAATGATCCTGAGCAAGAAAAACAAAATCAGTACTAATATATTTTACCATAGCGCTTATAATAAATCTAATGCGTGTACTCCTCAATGGCTGCTTGCGGCTATTCCTTAGGATTTCTCCAGCTTTTAATGCGTATGATATCACCTCGGGTCTCATTGCGCAGGGCCAAAGACATGAAGAACCGCGTGACGTTCCTGCGGAAGAAGAGCGGCGACAGACACGGAGTCAAGCTGGAGAAAATGTTCAAGACCGACAAGTGAGTCGCGTGACGGCAACCTGCCAATTGTCCTGTGTCTGACTTTAATTTGACGTTTTGAGTGATGGAGTAGACGGCCCAGTATAAATGGAAATGAATATCACGGTTATTTCAAGTATCCAGACGTAGGTCCAGAGGTAGTCTATCACGGTATTTGTGTGTGTGTGTGTGTGTGTGTGTGTGGGGGGGTACGTACGATACAGACGACTTCGTCACATCAGGACATGACCATTTTTGCCCAATTAAGCGTCTGCCCCAATAAAGTGGTGCCGGATACACCCCTTCTGTAAACAGCATTTCACTTTGCTTTCATTATTAGCCGAAATAAGACGAGAAGTCTCTCTCTCTATCTCTCTTTGCCCTATTTCTGCCTCTCTTTCTTTCTCCACATTTCGCTCTCTCTATCTCTTTCTCTCTCCATCTTTTGCTCTCTCTCTCTCTTTCTTTGTGTCTCTCTCTTTCTGTCTCTCTCTCTCTCTGTCTCTCTTTTTCTCTCAAAGAAAAAGAGAGACAGAGCTCTACATCTCTTTCTCTCACTCTTTCTTTCTCTGTCTGTCTTTTTCTCTCACTCTTCCCTTCCGTAACACCCCCCCCATCACTCCATTATTAGTCGAAATAAGACGAGAACTAACATTTTGATATTAATAAACTTAAATCATGGTGCAATTTGTTAAATGAAAGCTGAACATAAATTTGAACAATTTTCCCCGATGCGTTCTCTTCACGGACTGATTCTGAAAAAAGACATCACACACATCGGAAAAGCAATGCTGTTTAGGGGGTTAGGGGTATCAACAGATACACGTGTGTGTGTGAGTGTAATTGGTGAGTGTGTCTCCGCTGTTGCGGCAGCGAGAGCAGCAGTGCCCGTTAATCTATGGTCTGGAATAATTGGACCGATTCCCCCTGTATATTTTGTTGTCTTGTTTTCTTGGTCCTTGTTCCTGGCTTTAGTGTATATGGTGTTGATCTCTGCCCGTCCTGATTTACTTCTCTCCCTGTATTGCGACGACATACTTTTGAGTAAAAGAGAGGCCGTTGGGCGTGTCTTCCCCTCTCTAAAAAGCGGAGACACACGCGCCGCACAGAACATTCACAGATTTCACATCTGGGCGATTTATGGCTCATTATTTTTTTCATCTCCCCTCAATTTTTGGCCCAATAAAGCGTCTTTTATGCCCCGATAAAGCGGCATAAATTTGCGTAATGATATACGATTTGTTTTGGGACTTTAGTATCTGGCCCAATAAAGCTGCTGCCCAATTAACCGGTGGCCCATTTAGGCCGAGTCGACTGTATATCTTTTAAAAGAAGCCTAGGCGTTTATTCAAAAATGAGACGGAGAGAGAGACATACACACAGGTCACGCTTTTTTTTTCTCACTCTCGCTCAAGGCTTGAGTATGTGTATCTAACGTTGCGTGAAACAAACGTTTACAAACGACTCTTTAAAAAAAAAACCCCAGTACACAGATATCGGAGCTGCTCACGGTCACAGCTGTGATCTATTAATTCAGCTTGTTACAGCACTTTCTGTGTTCCATTAGCAATGTCTCTGTGTCTTCATTACAAGTCGTAACGGAACAAACGTGTTATACTGTATTTATATACGTATATAAACATTTTATTCATGTAACTATATCCACGCAATTGCAAAATCCATATTGTGGCGGTATTCATGCCGGTTTTCACGGTCATCCCACCCCAACGGCCTAGTTTTCAGAAAGTGGATCATCATTCTCTCGTCTCCAGGCCAAGTCCAGAGGAAGCTCTCCGATGGGCGGAGTCGCTGGATGCCCTCCTGTCGCACAAGTGTAAGGTTGACCTTCACGTTCACCTCTGCTCTCGTATTCACACTGAACGTCGAATCCCGACCTGAGTACTGCTCTCTTCCTCCTCCAGACGGACGTGCTGTTTTCCGCTCCTTCCTGCAGACTGAGTTTAGTGAGGAGAATCTGGACTTCTGGCTGGCGTGCGAGGACTTCCGGAGGATCAAGTCCTTGTCCAAAATGGCCTCCAGGGCCAGAAAGATATTCACCGAGTACATCTCCATACAGTCTTGTAAAGAGGTGAGCGCTCGAGTGAGATCTTAGAAGAATACATGTTGAACTGAATGAACATGTGACTGTGTCCCGCTTTGTGATTGGTCAGCCACCAATCCAGGGCATGTCCCACCTGTGTGCCTGGAAACTACACTCGAATAAAGGTGCGGATAGCTTACTGTAAAAATGACTCTGTTACACGAGTTAATAACAAGAAGATTTGAGTCATGAGAGAGGGAGAGAGAGGGTGAGTGTAGAAAAAAAAGTCGTGAAGTATACAATTTTAAAAGAACTAGAATAATTTACTCGTACTAAATTCTGGCTCAAAAAACACCAAGAAATGTGAAAATCAAGAAACTCTTTATTCATGAGGATTTATTTCCTAATAGAGAAATGAAATTTTACACCTCATTGTTTCCAAATGGCAAAACAAAATAGATAAAAAATGAACAAATAGTCAGTCTCAGTCAATATCAAACGTGCAAAAAGTGCTTTTTCACAATGATGTGATTGAGCTGATATACAGCATCCTGCAGATGAGGATATCACCTTGTCCGCCCAAGAAATTAAACGCCGACTTGTCACGCACGATGTAACGGAAAACAATAAGTGTCCATCCAAATGTAGCGGAGGAATTGTTATTAATATTATCCTTAATAAAAATAATGATAATATGTTTCATTTGTTTAAATAAACTCATAATTCCGTGCCAACTAGAATTTACCGTTAAGCCCGTTTAACTGTTAAGTGTGACACAGTCGTTGTCTTTCTGGTCAAGCAGCTGTCACTCACATTCTCACCAGCCAATCAGAGTAAGGCCCCCCCCACGTGCCAAAACTAGTTCCAGAAGTCCAAAGCAAAAAAAAAAAAAAACTATAAACAAACAATAGTATCGTATTTACATAAGTAAATAAACACCTTAATACAGTATTACACATTAGTTTCGTTACAAGTTGTAACTTACAACTACCAATGACAGCACGGACATTGCTAATCAAACACAGAAAGCAGTGTAACAGACTGAATTAATAGATCACACATGCGACGCGCATAAGCGCCGCTCCGTTGTCTGCGGTGTGCCTTTAAGAGAAGAGCGGCTGTTTTACTTTTAAAGACACGTGCGAGAAAATCTGCTTGTTTTATTTTGATCAAAGTCTGTTTTCGTTTGGAAATCATGGTTTCATTGTTTTAAAAGATTCTGCGCGAGAAAGAGACAACGTATGTAATACCGCGGTATTGCATACTAAGATGACAATGATCGTGCTCCGCGGATCTCTGCATTCGCCGAACTTTTCACCCTCAGTTTTGGGGAAGAAATATAAATAAAAGCAAAAATGGGGAGCAAAAAATAAAAAGCCTGTAAATTTGATAAAAATATTAATATATTTAATAATAATCAATAATACAATATTAAAACACATAAATGTGAAACATTTTTCTTAGAAATGTGTGCTTTTTTTGCAATTTGTGAAATTAGTGTTTTTGGCACTCATTGGATTCCACACACCTTCAGGTGAACTTGGACTCGTGCACCAGGGAGAGCATCAAGGAGAATATGGAGAACGTCAGCAGCGACTGCTTCGACCTGGCGCAGAACAGAATCTTCGGACTGATGGAGCGCGATTCATACCCTCGCTTCCTCCGATCTGACAGATACACGGAGCTGACCAGCTCCACCGCCGACCCGTCCTAAAGCGCCAGGACAGACCCTTTCACACAGGAGACCGCTCCACCATCACAGCGTCCGAGCGGAGAACCATCAGGCGCCACCGGGGGGCATAGTTTACCTATGAACGCCACTCTGCCGCCCTCTGGTGGACGACCATGGTGCCTTGTTGTCTAAAACCTGCTCATATTCTCGAACTCGGACCAACTTGTTGAATCCTGTGCTCGGCTGAGTGCTGAGGTTTCTTTGTTATTGTTTTTTTGGTACGGCTTTACCTTCGATTAATCTGGTTTAAAAGTGCAATATAAAGGCGTTTCATTGATAAAAAGTGTGTTCACAAATCAACACATACCATATTTACGCAAATATAAGCACCCCTTTTTTCAAATTTGACGCTCAAAACGAGTCAAAACAGTCAAAAATGAAGAACACGGGCAAGAAGTAAAATAATTCAAGGAACAGACAATCAAAACGCTCGGTCTGCTAAACACTGGATAATAATCCTTCGCTTCGATTCTCTTCACAGCATCAGATAAACAGAGAGCTCACAGGCCTCACGCAGCTGCTTTGCACAGACTGGTGCAAAGACTCTTGGGAAATTAAGTTTTGACCACTAGAAATCTAGAAAACTTTTTGTTATCTATTATTCAAATAAAACGGTATCAAAATTATATGAGTCATAAGTAAGAAAAAAAATGGTATTTTTAGAGAATATTAACAATTGAACCAAAAATGTTAATAAAACAAACATTTTTTTTATATTTAATTTGTGCCCGATAAATCGGGGGGTGCTTATATTCACGTAAATACGGTACTTATTTTCAGATTTCAGAAATCAACGGGAACAGAATCTGCTTTGTAGATAGAACGGCTGGATGGAAATCAAAGTCTAATGGTATTAAAGGGTTAACGTGGTTAGTTGGTCACCTGTCAGTCAGACGTTTAGTAGTGGCTTTGTGTTTCTTAACGTATAGGGGTTGCATGGTGTGTGTAAACCTTTACCAGCTCTTTCTTCTTCTCATTCAGAATCATGGATGATCCATCTCCATTCATCCAGCCTAACAGCATCTTTCCTTTTTGTAATAATTGTTTCTTGTATTTATTTTCTGGGTTGACGTTTCACTCCACGCTGCCTTTCTGTAACGTATAGTGTTTTCTGTTTAAATACGTAATAAACGTTCCATTCAGGCATGACGTCAGCCGTTTATTTAATGACTCTATGCGAGCAAGTTTTTTATTACACCGGCAGAGGGCGGCAAAGTTCCGGAATGCTCTACACTTCACAAGACGTCAGCGCTTATTTATTTATTTATTTATTTTGCGTGTCTTTAACACATTCTCACGATAGAATGAACAAAGCCTATATTAAATGTTGCGCATTTAGAAATAGTACACATTGTTTGTAAAGCACATTTACAAACCTCGAAGCTCCCGGAAAAAAAAAAATATTTAGATAACATTAAAATATTTTGTGTCAGAGGTTCTCACTGACATTTAGACTTTACGTAATTTTTGTGGAGATGATTTAAAAATAACATTTAATTACACATACAGACTACTTTTACATCAAAGTAGGGACAAATATATATGCCCTCTGTCTCTCCCACCTCTCAATTTTCTCTTTCTCTCTCTGCCTCCCACCTCTCTCCATTTTCCCTCTATCTCTCACTCTCCCACCTCTCACCGTCTCTTTTTTGTCTGTCTTTCTCTCCCACCTCTCTCCATCTCTCTCTCGCTCTCTCTCTCCTTTTTTACTTTTTACACTCACCCTCTCTCTTTGCCCCTCCTCATTTTTGTCTTCCGCCTCTCCATTTCACCTTTCTCTTTCTACCTCTACATTCTCTCTTTCTCTCTCCCCCTTTCTCTCTTTCCCCCCACTTTGTCTCTCTCTTCCTCCCTCTCTCTATTTTCCCTTTCTCTTTCTTTCTGTCCCTTTCTCGCTCTCCCCCCTGTAACCATCATCACCCTCACTCTGTATGTCGCTCTATAACAGGGGGGCAACTAGTCAGAGACTAAGAGCCACCTTTTTTCTGTGTTACTGAAAAGAGCCACATCATACACATGGGCACACATAAACATCATCCCATTCCTTAATCTTGTATGCACACACACGCACACACAGACCTCTGCTCAGCCAGATTTAATGAAAATAACCACACCAACATGATACTATTAGTTATTTTTCAACAGTTAACATTGTGTGCATATTAGACTCATGTCATGTGAAAGCTCCTGAAGAGCCACGGGTTGGCCACCTGCTCCATAACCTTAAAGCTCTCCCTTTCCTATCCCTTTCTCTCACCTCTAGCCCCCTCTTGTTCCCACCTCTCTCACCCGCCTCCATTTTTTTCTCTCTGTCTCTCTGTCTATTTCACTCTGACTCACTCTCTCTCCGACCTCTCTCCTTTCCCCCCTTCTCTTTCCATCTCTCTGTCACTCTCTTACTATCTCCCAACTAGAGTCATCTCAGCACCTGGTTTGTTTTAAATGTGCACTCTTTATTCATGTGTTACAGTCCATAAGTAAATACATACATTTGGTTTTAATACTTTTATTAGAAAATGGGAGCTTTTTCCAGCTGACTTACCACTTTTCTGTTTGGTCAAAGAAAAGCGTGGCCTTTCCATCAGCCATTTTAAAAGCTAGGGCTGAATCCATTTTGGGGTAGTGGGGTTTTCATTTTCTTGTTGCTACCAATGTATGTATTGTGTGTTGACTTTTTCTATTCTAATTTATTCATGATTTATTTAGATTTGGGTTTTTGTGTCTTGTGCTACTGTTTAATATTGATTTTGTAAGATTTTTGTAAGATTTCCTTTTCCCCCTCTGTAGCACGTGGTTTTTCCCAATTTGTTTAGGCGGGAAAACGGGCCTTTAAAAGCCTGGCCATTTTCACTGTGCAAGGAGGTTGAAGGTTGAATAGGTGGTATGGTGGTTTTGATATCAGTTTGACGGTTGAACTAAAGGACATGTACTGTGCACGTTGACCTGTCTCTTGCATCTAGGAGAACAATTTAGGGTTTGAACGAGAAGCACTTTGACTGTCCGGTTACCGTTACTCCTGTTTGGAGGAGATTTATTTTGTTTTTCTTTTTGTAAGTCTTGTCTTTTTTCCTAATAAATTTTCATCATCGGAAGAGTGGCATCTGTGTGCTCCTACCACTTCCCCTTGGCCCAACTCGGGGCACGATTACGACAGTCGCTCTCTCCCTCGCACCTTTCCCTTCATCACCTTCTCTCACCTCTACATCCATTCTGAACAAACTCGGAGCAGTTGGCAACCACATGGTGCGGCACTCGGGGGGCATATAGGGTTCAGTGTCTTGCCCAAGGACACTTAATTGTAAAACCAGTCGTAGTCTTAGTTGAACCCGCAACCTCTTGGACACCAGTCCAAGCCCCCTACCACTGGACCACAAGTGTGTGTGCATGTTTACCACAGGTTTACCAGGTAACACACTCAATAGTTGTGTCGGGATGCAGACTTTACGTGTAACGTTCCCAGCGCATCGAGGTTATATGGAGCGTAATTACACGTGGATTACACATTAGTAAATGAGTCATAAACTGACGGTGAACCGGTGGGTGAAGGACTCGCAGAGAGACAGCAGGTTGAGATGATGCTGATGACGCACGCGGTCCAGATGTTGCTTTGAGGAGGACGCTGTGTTTTTGCGAGAGGAGAGTGATGTGAAATGGTGGTCCATTCCATCAGACGAGAGAGGGTGCTCAGAAATGATTATTATTTTTGTGGATTTTTTTTCTCAATGAATTTACAAATTAGAACGATGCTGACTTAAAACATGAGTTGTGAATGTCCTAGTGTCTTCCAATACTTCTCAGGAGTAAGACGTGATTGAGCTGATACCATCCAGTTCCTTCAGCATCCTGCAGATGGCAATATCACCTCGTCCACCCAAGAAATTAACCGCGGTAGAAACAGACGCCGACTTGTCACAATGTAGCGAGTAACAGTAAGTGTCCATTCAAATGTAGTGGAGTAAAGATACAGATACTCAATCACTAATGTAGTCAAGTAGAGAGTATAATATATATTTTGATACTTTGTAAAAGTACAAGGCAGTCAAAAATACTCAAGTAAATTAACAATGTCCACTTACTCAAGTATTTTTCGCCTGACACTGTTGTTTTCGAGCCCTCAAGCTTGTCTCCATCACACCTCCATCAAGTTTGCCGAAGTCACTGCAGAAGTGACTGTACTGAGCAGGATAATATTTAGACATAATAATGAGCAACCTTAAATTTCGAAATATGCTTAAAAATGGTGAAATAAAGAATCAGTGAAACTGAAAAAAAAAAACATTTATGCGCTTAACTCGCAACAAACTGTACAGAGAAGTTTTTTTTATTTGAGCGTGGTCTGCGTCTTGTCCTCTTCGCGGCCTGATTGGGTTGAGCGTGTCCGGGGCAAATTGCACGTCAGGTAAAGCATTAAGGAAACTTTCGGCGTTTCGAGCTGTTCCTAAAGGCACGTCATTATTTTAATGAAGGTCTTTGCTGCCTGTGCTCGCCGTGGATCGATGGCTTAAATGCAGACACGGTGTCCCGTCAGACCGGGTGTCAGAAGTACACGGGGTGCACATTTTATTGGCTCGCCTTTTTTACTCCACCCGCCTTATGAACTCATTCCTAAAAATGGATTCTGGTTTCTTCCTCATCATCAGCAGATTGGGGAGCGGGCGCTCTGCCAAGTCTTCGCTTCTTAAAGGCAACCTTACAATTTATTTAATAGCATGTATTTCTCTGCACGGACGTGTGTGTGTGTAAGAATGCTAAAAGGTATTTATGTTTGCAATTTAATTTGTATTTTGTGCCTGAAAAAATCAGGGGTGTGCTTATATTCACAGGGTGCCTATATTCGCGACGAACTTATATTTGCGGGATGCTTATATTTGCATGATGATTATTTTTGCGAGGTTCTTATATTGAATGAGATTTGTGTGAAATTCATTCATGAAACAGTTTTTAACAATATATGCATGTTTATGGTTAAACTATTTATTTATCCCACTAGGGGAAAATTCTACCACGGTTAATTTCTAATTTGCTTATACTCACGAGGTGCTTATAATTGTGGGATATTTATAAAAAATATATATATATAAATTTAAAGCTAGGTCTCTTAAACATTAGATCCTTAGCACAAAAATCTCTTATCATAAACGAAATGATTTTGGATAATAAGCTTGATGTGTTAGCGCTCACAGAGACATGGGTAAAGCCAGACACCTACACTAGCCTAAATGAATCAACTCCACCTAATTTCTCTTACGAACATGAGGCACGATTAACAGAGGTGGAGGCGTCGCTACCATCTATAATAATAATTTCAAGATGATTAGGAAATCAATCATTAAATTTGTCTCTTTTGAACTGTTAGTACTACATATGGAGCCAGATATAAATCGGGAATCAATACTTATTGTGACAGTGTACAGACCGCCAAAGCACAATACTGACTTTTTAAATGAATTTGGGCAACTACTTGCAGAACTCATTATTAGAGCAGATAAAGTGATTATACTCGGCGACTTTAACATTCACCTAGATGATGTTAAGGACTCTCTAACTCGCTCTTTTTATGATCTTCTAAATTCCACCGGCTTTAAGCAAAACGTTATTGGCTCCACTCATAAATTAACCATACATCAGATTTGATTCTTTCATACGGTATCGTAGCTCATGATGTAGATATTGTTTCGGTGAGTGACTGCATTTCTGATCACTCTCTAGTTTCCTGCTTAATAAATATAGACATCCCAGCTGTGATCTCACCGCAATATCACTCTTGTAGACTCATTAATTCCAGCACGAAAGATAATTTTATTAAACGTCTTCCTGATCTTACCATTTATACCCCTGAAAGAACAGAAGAGCTTGAGGATTTGACTGCAGCTTTAAATCTAGCTTTGTAAAGTTCCCTTGACTCTATTGCCCCTCTTGGGGAAAAAAGACTAAACACAAAAAACAAAGTGTTATGGTACACTAATGACCTAAAAGCCTTAAAATCATCAAGTAGAAAGTTAGAAAGGAAATGGAGAAAAACTATGATGTTTCGCAGTGCCTGGAATGACAGTATAATCGCTTATAAACAGGCCCTAATATCCACACGATCTACATATTTTAGTAAACTTATCTCTGCAAATCAAAATAATCCTCATTATCTGTTTAAAACCGTAGCTCAGTTAACAAAGAAAAAGGGCACAGTAGACTCCGCAATCCCCCCACAGCTCACTAGTATTGACTTTATCAACTTCTTTAATGATAAAATTACTAATATCAGAATAAAAATTGTATCCGCAAATACTAGCCCACAACTGGTTATACCGGAAATAAACCCACCCGCTGTCAAGCTTAGCACATTCAAACAGGTCAGCCCTGATGAGCTCACTGAGATTATAGCCAAGACCAAGACGACCTCCTGCTTACTTGACCCTATACCAACTTTTTTACTTAAACAAGTCCTACCATTAGTTATCGAACCAATCCTGAATATTATAAATTCGTCACTAGTTCTAGGTCACGTACCACATGCGTTCAAACAGGCCGTCATAAAACCGCTTATTAAGAAGCCACATCTTGATGCCGACGTGAATGCTAATTATAGACCAATTTTAAACCTTCCATTTATATCAAAAATTCTTGAAAAAGTTATTTCGGGACAACTCTGTAAATTTCTGGAACATAACGATAGATTTGAAAAATTTAAATCGGGCTTTAGATCGCACCACAGCACAGAAACGGCACTACTCCGAGTCACCAACGATCTTCTAATGGCATCAGATAAAGGTAATGTTTCACTCTTAGTTCTGTTAGATCTTAGTGCTGCTTTCGACACTGTTGACCATGATATTTTAATACATAGACTTGATCGTTACGTTGGTATTTTTGGACATGCATTAGAGTGGTTTAGGTCGTATCTGTCTGATCGCTCTCATTTCGTCCATGTAAATGGAGTCTCATCACCCAGACTTAGTGTTAAATATGGAGTTCCACAAGGCTCCGTGCTCGGCCCAATCCTATTTGCACTTTATATGCTTCCACTAGGGGACATAATCAGAAAGCATGGTCATAGCTTTCACTGTTACGCAGATGATACACAAATTTATATCTCGGCACGGCCTAATGAAATCTCAAAATTTGCAAATTTATTAGATTGCTTCAGCGACATTAGTGATTGGATGACAAGTAATTTCCTCATGCTGAACTCAGACAAAACCGAATTATTACTTGTTGACTCAAACTTAAAGTCTGATGCACCCGAATATAGTATGAATCTTAACGGGCTTGAAATCTCATCCTCACCTAAAGTGAAAAGCTTGGGTGTCATTTTAGATAGCAAACTCTCTTTTGAAAGTCACGTGCACAACGTCTGTAAAACTGCCTTTTTTCACCTTAGGAATATCTCAAAGCTGCGTCACATGCTGTCCCGACCGGATGCAGAAAAACTGATACATGCGTTTATGACATCACGGTTAGATTACTGTAATGGTCTTCTGGGAGGTTCTCCTGCTAAACTAATAGATAAACTTCAGTTAGTTCAGAATGCAGCTGCTAGATTACTCACCAGAACAAAAAAGTATAGCCATATTAGTCCAGTGTTAATGTCGCTACACTGGTTACCTGTTAAATATCGCATCCAGTTTAAAATTCTCTTACTCACTTACAAAGCACTAAACGGTTTAGCTCCTCTATATCTCAGTGAGCTCATCACTTACTACGAGCCTACACGACTGCTGCGCTCTCAAAACTCCGGCCAGCTTATAATACCGCCAATCTCTAAAATCTACCAGGGAGGAAGATCCTTTTCATACTTAGCACCCAAGCTATGGAATGCTCTGAATCTCTATGGAATGCTCAGAATCAGTGAGTCAGTTTAAGTCTAGACTGAAGACGCATCTCTTCAACGAAGCATATATTGACCTAAGTTATAATAACTTACAGAAAAAATTAATATATCGTATAGAAAGGCTGCCTAGTTACTGCTCGGAACCGAATTACACTTGCACCCTCAGAAAATTGTCAAAATCTATGATACTTGAAGTTTTTCTAATTGCCTTGTATTTTTTTTTTTTTTATTTATTTATTTTTTTCTCCCCCCCTCTCCTGAGCGCCAAGTGTCGTACGACCAGAATTTCCAAAGAGCTTCGGGATCATCTGTGGTGTTTCCTCGACCTCTGTGGACCTCATGACGCTGTTGGTGTGGAGAAGTGGAGCCGCCTCTTTCCCCTCTGAGGAGGGAAACTTCGTTCCAGAATCATCATTAAAAATGACGCAGAACAACCAAACGCACTGATTTTGTAGTGTTAGAATGCCGGAGGAGACTGGCACCAGTGAGCTGGGTTCTCCCCAGGGTTTTTTCCTCGTTAAAGAGGTTTTTTTTACCTGGCCACTGTCGCGTATGTGCTTGCTCGCTGGTCTTTGTCTTTGTCTTGTCATAACCGCAGCCACATAGTTAACACCAACAACGATAAATTGAATAAAAAGTAACAATTCTCTTACATATTTACACATGCGCTTTGAGACAGTTAAAACTGTGAAAAGCGCCCTACAAATACTCATTATTATTATATTATTATTATATCTGCGGGGTGCTTATTTTCGTGAGCTGCTTATATTCACAGGGAGCTTATATTTGCAAGTTGCTTATATTTGTGTGGTGCTTATATTCGCATATATACGATATTTCTTGCGGAATACCGTCTGGCTTGATGCTGTGGTGCACACACGCATCAGGAGACAAGATGCTTCCGATGAACAAAAATGCAGCATGGTTTTGTTTTGAAGTTGTGAAACTCTTATGAGTTTTAAATGGGTAAACAAAAAAAATAAAATAAATAGCAAAAAGAAGCAGAAAATAGCAAAAAGTCAACAGACCGTGAAGCATTTTATTTATAAATGCAGTATTTTTTTTAACGTATCTTTTTATTAACTTTTACAACAACTTACATCAACAAACATAACCAAACAACAACAACAAAGATGCCCATCTCTCACAATGCTGATATAGTAAGAAAAGAAGAAGAATAATGAATAAATAAATACATTTAAAATAAATAAATAAATAAATATTTATTAATAAATAAAAAAATAATAATAATAATATCGATAACAACAATAACATAAATAAACATACATATAGGTAAAATAAATAATAATAATAATAATAATTACATGCCAAGACTCCAGATTTTACTTAAAGAGACATCAATAATATCCAGGTAGGGAGTCCACACCAGAGGAAAAGCATCAGCAGACATTTGTGTGACGCAGATCAAAAACTCTAGGGGAATCATTTCCCTGACAATCTTGTGTCACCCTTTTAATGATGGTGGTTTATCACTGATCCACGTTAACAAAATATTTTTTCTTGCAGCAAAAGCTAGGATATCAAATAAACGTCTGTTGTATTTGTTACGCAAGTTTTCAGCTGGAAGACCTAAAATCAAAGACAGGGGGTCCAAATGCAACTCAAGTCCAAACATGTGACTCATGAAAGAAATAATTTTTGACCAGTAGGCTCTAATTACAGAACAGTTCCATAGCAAATGAGTGTAGTCCCCAACTTCTACCTTACATTTTATGCATAATGGTGAATTGTTCAGATCAAACTTGCTTCGAAGAAGTGGTGTAATATGCAATCTATGCACGATCCTGAGTTGATTGGCTTTGGCCCTGTTGCAGACAGAGATCTTATTTACCCGTCTCCAGATCAGTTTCCATTCATCCTCTATGATGGTTAGTTGAAGCTCCTTTTCCCACAATCCTTTAAGCTCCTGGGTGTTCACATCTTCATATGAACAAAGTGCATGATAAAAAATATGCGATCTGTTTATATGAAGGAGGGTGAGATGTAGATTTTTCTATATCTGATATGGAGGAGTTAGAAATAAGAGTTGTACTCTTGAAAATATAATCCCTAATTTGAAGATATCTAAAGAAATTAAGTCTGGGCAGCTAGAATTTTGCAACCAGATCTTCAAAAGACATTAGAGAGCCTTCTTCAAACAAATCACCCATCCTACATATCCCATATGAGTTCCAAGTTCTAAAACCAGGGTCTGAACAACTGGGCAGAAATTCTGGATTGTCACCTATGGGGGTTAGAGAGGAAGACATGTCAGCCCTGCCCTCTATCTTACGTACAAGAGACCAAGCCTTCCATGTATTGTGCACAATTCTATTATTACATAGCGATTTAATTGTCTTGAACCTTCTAACAAATAACAAGTTTCTCGGAGGGCAAAGTAAATGTGAAGCCTCTAGATCCATCCAGATAGATGTAGAGTCCGTTTTGAGCCATTCGGCTATGAATCTTAACTGGCAGGCCAATTGATATTTCCTAACATTAGGTAAATCCAAGCCCCCCGAGGAACCAGGAAGCTGTAATTTAGAAAATTTTAGTCTGGGTTTCCGCTTGCTCCATATAAATGAGCTAAGCCATCCATTCAATTCCTT